>JABTXL010002812.1:3095015-3126301 GCA_025134845.1 Neodon shergylaensis
ATTAGTGATTATAATTTCTTCATACTTGACATGTTTCTTGGTATTGAACTTGTTTTAAAACATTTGTATAATGATTAATTTAAATTTTCAGCTACATTTGAGCTCTTGATTCATTCATTAATTCATTTATCTGTTATATTTATTTTTTTTCTTTTTATTGAAAATAGATTCCTTTCTCATGCAATGCATCCTGACCACAGTTTCCCTTCCCTCTGCTCCTCTTAGCTCTCACTAATCCCTCTTTCCCTCATATCCACTCCCCCTCCATTTCCTCCTTAGAAAATAACAGACCTCCAATAAGGACAAAACAAAATACAATAAAACAAGGCAAAAACCTTCCTATCATGGCTGGACAAGGCAATCCAATAGGAGAAAGAGTCCCCAAAACAGGTAAAAGAGTCAGAGATACACCTGCTCCTACTGTTAGGACTCTCACAAACACACCAAACATTCAGAGCACATGTGCAGAGGACCTGGTACAGACCTATTCAGGGCCCACACTTGCTGCTTCAGTTTCTAGCTCATGTTAGCCTTGCTGAGTTGATTTAATGGTTCAAGTTCTCCCAATGTCTTCAATTCCAATTGACTCCTGAAATCTTCTGTTCTCCTCTTCTCTGCAATTTCAAAATCTCCTAGTAGAAGGAACCAGTGGAGACTTTCCATTTGGACTCTTTCTCTGTATATTGCTTGGTTGTGTGACTCTGCATCTCTCCAATCTGCTGCTGGAAAAAAAAAAACATCTGATGATGACTGAACAAGGCATCAGTCTAGCAAAATATGATTAGGAGTCATTTCACTGATTTTTTTCTATCGTGTTTGGCTCTACCTCAGGTCTCTGGGCTATCCAGTCTCTGGTTCCTTGCCATCCAGGAAGTGTAGGCTATGAGTTCCCTCTCATGGCATGGGTCTCAAGTTAAATCCAAACTTGGTTGGCCACTCCCACAAGTTCTGGGTCTCCATTGGCCCAGCACTTCTTGCAAACAGAACCAATTGTAGGTTGAGGGTTTTGCGGTAGAGCTGGTATCCAGGATTTGTAGTAATAGGAGCGGCAAGGCTGCATCCCCGCCACCTGGCCGCCCGCACGGCTAGCTTTATACCCGAAATAATTACATGGAAACTGTATTCTTTTAAACACTGCTTGGCCCATTAGTTCCAGCCTCTTATTGGCTAGCTCTTACATATTAATCTAACCCATTTCTAATAATCTGTGTAGCCACGAGGTGGCTTACCAGGGAAGTTCTTAACCTGCGGCTGTCTGGAGTGGGAGAATCATGGCAACTCCCTGACTCAGCTTCTTTCTCCCAGCATTCTGTTCTGTTTACTCCGCCTATCTAAATTCTACCCTATCAGAGGCCAAGCAGTTTCTTTATTACTTAACCAATGAAACAGCAGATAGAAAGACGACCCTCCTCCATCAGGGTTCACGTTCTGTAAGCTGCAGATGACCTTTCACACCAGAGAGATGATGACGTAGGGGTGAAGTCTCCATGTATGCACCAGCTAGACCTCTCTACATTCAAAGAGCAGTGTTGATGTTGTCCTTGGCGATGGAGCCCCACTGTCAGTTTTCAGAGAGTGACCTATTCTACTTCAACCTGAGGTGTTTAGGGATTTCCATCAGATCTCCATGGCCAAAAATTAAACTGGATGCAACCCAGTCCAACCATGGCTAGAATCCTTGCCTGGCTACAAAAGATAACCACTTAAGATTCCATGTCCTTCATTCCTAGGAGTCCTCATCAGGCTCACCTTCAAAGCTTCCATGAAGTTTTCATTGCAACAAGTTTCCACAACACCCCCAAATGCCTGCAACTATAGATGTCTCTCCCAGCATTCTGTCCTTCCATCCCTTCCACACCCAACCTAATCCCTACCATTCTCTTCCACAACTCTTCCTCAGTCTACCACCAAAACTCTATTTTATTTCCCTTATCATGGGGTTCCATGCATCCTCCTAGAGCCCTCCTCTTTGCCCAACTTCTCTGAGACTGTGAATTGTAGCCTGGTTATCATTTACTTAACAGCTAATGTTGAGTCCATTTTCCTGAAAACTTCATGATGTCATGTTTTAGCAGTTGTGTAATCCAATACATTCAAGGCTGTTGCCCACTTAATCTTTCATTTGTTACATTTCTTAACTGCCCATTGTGGCCTATGTAGAGAGTCAGACACTTGTGACATAGTAACAGACAACAGAAAAGTCTTGCTGTCCTTCAAGGCCTCTCTGCTTTCTAGTTTCAAAAATGTAAAATGGTGACCAGCTCTTCTAGCCCAATAACTCTGGCTGGTCCCACAGAGGTCATAGTAACCAGCCCATTCATTCTTCACTCTCATACTTGATTCCATTTTTCCCCATTGGAAGACCTCTCTCCCAGTGACTAAAGGTGGCCATTGTTCATGCTGGGGCTTCTATACTTCTCACCTGAGGAAAAACCTCAGCCTCGGGACAGAAGGCAAATTGTGCTCAAAGCCTTGTCTCGTTCTGATACAGCAGAGGATGCTGAGTGGCTGTACTGGAGCAATCAACAACTCCAGCGTGGGTAGATGACCTGGTTTGCAGGTAGTCCAAGTCAATGAAAATGTCATTTGGAAGTAGTTGCTAAAATTTAAGATTTGACAAATGTCTGTAAACCTGTTTACTCCTCCTCATGAACCAGGGTCAGTCATTCCCACAGAGCAGAGTTAACCTGAAAACCAGAAAGAATACAGCAAATGCTTATGTCTTGATTTTCATTTTAGGGACAATATTGGAGAATTCCTAAGCATGGGTTCAGCCACCCCAGCTATCAACTGGACTAACAACACAGCAGTGAATGAAAGTGTCTACAATCAATATTTAAACTGTTCTACATATGGTACAATGTTCTACACACTGAATATTCTTACTGTCATCGTTTCCCTGGTCGGGCTGGTTGGAAATGCCATAGTGCTTTTCCTTCTTGGCTTCTGCATGCACAGGAATACCTTCTCTGTCTACATCCTCAACCTTGCCGGGGCTGACTTCCTCTTCCTCTGCTTTGAGACTTTATATTCCCTGGAGAAGCATTTTGATGTCCATGGCATCTACATTGGAATCCCCATCTCTTTGAATATTTTGCTCAATTTTGCTTACCTTGCAGGTCTGAGCATGCTCACTGCCATTAGTGCTGAGCGTTGTCTCTCTGTTGTGTGTCCCATCTGGTATCGTTGCAGACGCCCAAGACATACATCAACTGTCATGTGTGCCCTGCTCTGGGCCTTGTCCCTGCTGTTGAGCCTCCTGGAAGGGAAGGCATGTGGCTGGCTTTATGGTTTTGATTATGGTTGGTGTATGAAACTAGATTTCATCACTTTTGCTTGGTTAATTGTGTTAATTGTAGTCCTCTTAGGGTCAACCCTGACTCTGCTCATCAGAATTTTCTGTGACTCAAGACGGATACCAGTGACCAGGCTGTATGTAACCATTGCCTTCACAGTGCTGGTCTTCCTGCTCTTTGGCTTGTCCTATGGGATTTACTGGTTTTTCTTATTTTGGACTAGGGTAGTTTTCATCTGCAATGTTTTTGAAATGTCATCATTTTTATCCTGTGTTAACAGCTGTGCCAATCCCATCATTTACTTCCTTGTTGGCTCCATTAGGCATCACAGGTTACAACAGCAGACTCTGAAGATGCGTCTGCAGAGAGCTATCCAGGACACTCCTGAGGAGGAAGTTGGAGTGAGGGGCTCTTCAGGAGAGCCTGAAGAGCAGGAAACAGTCTTGTGCAGCAGTTGAGAGTTGCTTTGCTCATACAGAAGTGGGGATGAGAGACAACTTTGTTTTTATCCATATGGGCAATTTTGATAACATTTTCAATTCAATACCTTACATTATATATGTTGAAAAGAATAATTATTCTTGTGAAATTTGAATAAGACAGGACTATTCAATCAGGTACTGCTTGCAGCATCCCTGAAGTTGCAGCTCAGGGCCAGAATAGCTCCCACTGTGGAGAATCACAACCCCTCAGAGGAAGTCTTAAGGCCATGAAGAAAAGGTCAAATTTTTTTGGTACTGAACTTGACAATGATTAAATTAATGTTATATTTTGCACTAATATTCTGTTTGTAACACTTTTGTCTCAAAATAATTGAGTAAAATTGCCCACAATCCCAGTCTCTTTTAATTTCTGAAGGCTTTAGAATATGTGTATAACCTTGAAAATATCTCTTATAAAAATTGCTTAGCAAACAAATATGCAATCTTAAGACAACCTGTTAAATTTGCCTTAACCAGATTAGAATAATCACATTCAAGCTGGTTGTGCCCACCGTTTAGGGCAGGTTTTATAATCAGATATATTAACATCCCTACATGCTTGAAGGTGAATGTAGACTGCCTTCCTGTGGTTTCCTTTCACTATGCCTTGCTTATCATTCCAAGGACATGGTTCCCTCTTCTCTATATGTATTCATTTTGATCCTCCCTCTCTGGGAACCATATTTCATGACAAAAGTTTCCAATGGTTCCACTAGCCTTCATTTCTTTTCCCCAGAGTCCATGTCAGATTTACATGGTTCCCAGGTGCTGATAGCATTGTCTCTGGTAGCCTTTCTTCTGCATCTTTGATTCCTGAAACATAAGTAGCTTAGGCCAGACCCATTGCTACCTGTATTCCACCTTGACTGATGTCCAATGGCTCCATCATCTCCACTATCCTGAAATTTTCACTGCAACTAAGACGTCACCTTTCTTTCTTCACACAGTCTCCCAGGAGCTCTTCTCAGTGACTCCAGTCCTTATCACTGCTGACCTCTATGTTCCCTCCATCTTATTTCTTCCATTCCATCAAAACCAGCACTATGTAGAAACCAATGCCAAGTTCTGACACCAGTTGGAGATGTAAAATGGTCTCTTGAATTACAGTGTATGAAGTTCTTTACATGGCCCCTCAAAAAACTCTTCCCTATTTTCCCAGTGCAGAGCTCAGGGCATTCTGTAATGACTCGTCAATTAATGTTTCTTTAAAATCTACATTCTCCTTACCAAAATTTGAAGCTTGCCCATACACCTTTCCTTCATCAAAGAAGCAGTCCGTTATCTTTAAATTCAATTTCTCAGAACAAGAGTAAAATGATGTCAGTATTGTCAAACAGAGTTTTCACAGGCATAGTCCCTAGCCCCGATTCTGTCAGAGTCCTTGCTCCACTCTGAGACCTCAGAACCTGAGTCTTAACTTATGTACTATTCTCATAATTTATTTTTCCCATGCTCTTCTATATTCCTTTCTGTTCCCATGATACAATGCTCTTACCAAAAGAATATTAGAGAAGGAAAGACTATATGGCTTATACTTGTGGTCAGAGTTTGTTTTTGAAGGAAGTCAGGGCAGGTATTAGAAGGCAGAAACCACTGAGGAACACTAGTCATTGGCTTGCTTGCTCACTCATTTATACAGCCCCAAACCACTTGCATAAGGTTCACAGTAGGCTAAGTCCTAATCATCACTTTACAAATAAGATAGTACCTCACAGACACACCCATAGCCAAACTGAATAGATAATATTCAGTTGAGACATCTGTTTTCACGAGATCCCATGCTATGATAATACAATAGTTTGCTAACTCGGATATTTCAGCACTTGTCAACTTGACACACAAACACTTCACTTTTAAGCTACAATCTTTCAATTCTCTGCTGCCGAGATTCCATATTAGGCTCACATGAAACACAGTTAGATCTAAAAGTTCCATAAAAATTTAAATGAATTAAAAGTCTCACTAAATCTCATTAAAAGTCCCCTTTAACACCCTAAAGGCTGGAGAGGTGGCTCAAAATTTAAAAGCCCTGGCTGCTCTTACCGAAGTCCTGAATTGAATTCTCAGCAACCACATGATGACTCACAACCATATATTATTAGATCTGGTGCCCTCTTCTGGCATCCATACATACAGACAGAACACTATGTGCATAATATATATAGAGAGATAGATAGATAGATAGATAGATAGATAGATAGATAGATAGACGGATAGATAGATAGATAGATAGATAGATAGATAGATAGATAGATAGATAGATGTCTTTTAACAGTGGTTTCTTCTAAAATTGAAAACAAATTACATGTTTCTTACTCTAAAATGGAAGAACATAACATCAGAAAGCCAACCCAAATATCTAACAGTATAAATTCAAATCCTATTGCTCAATATTCACTGTCTGGGGTTTGCTTACTATGTAATCTATCTCCAAAAAGCTTAGCAATCCCCCTTCTCCAGTTCTGCCATATAGAGAACACATTATTTGTCTCACCGACTCGTGCTAACTACACTCCACATTTGCCACTGTCCTTGGCAGACATTCCATAGTCCCAGTATCTTAAATTTCCTAGGTCTTCACTACAATTAAGGATGCACCTTTACTAATGATTCCCGTGGACTCTCCAAAGGGATGCCCAATGCCCACCTGCCATATACTGCAAAGATCAAGTTCCTATCTGTGACCCATTCAGTTAGGCATCTTCCATACTTTTTTTTATCACCTTGGAGACTCTTATAAATTGTCAAGTTTGGCTGCCAGATTATAATACAGTTTTGACTGCTTAGACCACAACTTCTATGGGTTGACCCTAAGGAAAAATACATTCCTATTGTCTCAATGGGGCTGGATTCTTTTTAAACACAGCTGATTCTTCAGCTCCAGGTGACCAAGAATCCCATCATCCAAGAGAAAAACAAGTTGGTTTTGGTTTTGATTTTGGTTTTTGGAGACATTGTTTCTCTAATTAGCCCTGGCTGTCCTAGAACTCACAATGTAGACCAGGCTGGCTGCAAACTCAGGAGTCTGCCAACTCTGCCTCCCCAATGCTAAGATTAAAAATGTGTTCCATCACTGCCTGGCCTGCAGATCTGGTTTTAATTACAGCTGATTCTACAGTCCCAGTTGACAACAGACAGACTCTTAATACAGCATTTCACACAAATGGCCTCTGGCCCAATTCTTAATTAAGTCACTACACCCTTCTGAAACCTCACAAAACACACCTCCCATACTTTATCTTCCAAGCTCCTAAAATAACTTCTTATTAGGTTTTGAGCATTCATAAGAATTTCCAACTCAAAGTTCTAAAACTCTTTGCAATCCCCCAACATAATAATCCAAAGGCATAAAAAGTCACATGGCTATGTGTGTCCCAGCAATGACTACCACTCTATGCCAATCTCTGTTCTAATTTCCTTTCTGTTGCTGTGATAATGCATTCTGCATAAAATCATCCCAAGCAGAAAAGAGAGTTTCTTGTTCTACCCATCCTTTCCCAGTCTATCAGTGATGGAAGTCAGGGTAGGAATTCAAGCAAGATCGTGAAGCAGAAACCAAGGAAGAATATTGACTGCTGCCCCTCTCTCTTGTTTGCTAATGTTTAACTAGATTTCTTATACTGCCCATACCATTTATCTAGGGAACTGGGCCTGTGATTCAATTAATAATCAAGATACTCACTGATAAGCATGCCCACAGACCAACCAAATATAGATGGTTCTGCTACAAGGCTTTCCTCTCACAGGACTCTAGGTTGTGTCAAGCTGACAAACCTAACTAGGACATTAGCTTAACAGAGGTGTTGCTTAAGAGTATGTATAACAAATTACCTTTTATTCTAGATATATTAAAACTATTAATTATGAATTGCAAATTATTGGTATTATCAAATATTATATTAATGTAAAGTGCTATAGACACCAATATTTTTAGTTTTTCTAGAGTTTAGTAGAGCTAACTAGAGAGTCACATCCAAGTTGTAGGTGTATAACACATGATATTTGGAGGAAATACACCCATATTCTCAGAACACCATCAATATCAAAGCAGTTTGACTACTCTGAAAGACTCCATGATACTCAATATCACTTCCCTTACCCAAAAGAAAACCATTATTCCCATTATATCATTGTTACTTTGTATTAACTTTTAATTAATTTAATAAGAATCATATTGTGTAAACCTTTTACTGTAATCGAGTTTAATGAAGGCATGATATTGTTATATATTGTTGTCATTCATGTATATATGGTGTAGAGTTGATATTAAGAGTAAACATGTGCATCTACCCAAATGCTCATGTATATATCTTTATTTCCCAAGTCATTCTCACACAGCTCAATGTACTTTAGGGATTTATCAATGTCATTATATTTCTTGAATCATCATATATTATCCTCAGTACTATATAAGCAGATAAAAATGCCATGTTTTAAGTGTTTCATATTGGAATTGTATGTGTATCATTATTAAAGATTTTTGTATGTTCTGAATAAAGAATCTAGAGTACAGTATATGTGGAAACTGAAGATGAACACACAGTAAGAACTTTTCCTATACTTGTCATCATGGTGTTGCTGTTTCACTTCCCACCAGAAACATATGGGAAACATAGCCATTCTGATGTAACAAAGAACTATGGTGTCTTCATTCTCTGAACTTAAACCTTGTTAAGGAGTGTGAAGAAGTATGCTCTTATGCTTTTATCTGCATTTTCTTAACATCTTTGGAAATTAAGTATCTGAGTAACTGACTATGTATTTAGTGGTTATTCACAAGAGATTTTTAATGTTGTCTCCAAAAGTTTTAAGTCTTCTGGTTTCAACATTGATTTGCAAATTTTTTGATTTCTAATTATATTGATTGCATGTATCTATGTATACATATGTATATGTCTATGTATACATATCAGCGCAGATGACCATGGGGGCCAGAGTTATCAGATCTCATTGGTTGTAAACTAACTGACATGAGTGTTGAGAAGGGAACTCGGGGCCTCTGCAAAGAGCAGTATGTGTTCTTAACTGTTGAGCTTGTATTCAGGTTGCTTTTATTTTAATGAGGATTATTGCTTGTATGTTCATCATGGATATTGCTCTGCAGTTGTTTGTTTGATTGTTGTTTCTTTACCTTTTTTGGCTATTATACTAATACATAATAATACTAATAATGAGCTTATTTCCATTTATGTAAATTTCATTCACATTTCTAGAAATTTGTACAGATAATTGATATGTGCTGCTTTTATTGGTTGATGAATAAAGCTGTCTTGGCCAATGGCTTAGCAGAGTAAAGCTAGGTGGGAAGTCAAACAACGATAGACAGAGTAGTCAGAGTCAAGGAAATGCTATATAGCCACTGGAGAACCTAGCTGTGAGTTAACAAGCCACGAGCCTCAAGGTAACATATAGACTAATAGAAATGGGTTAATTTATATTTAGAATTGGTCAGTAAAAGGCCTGAGCCACTGCTCAAGAAATTATATTTAATAAATTAGCTTCAGAGTGATTATTTCATAAGTGACTGTGGGGACCCTGGAGGGTAGGAAAGAAACTGGGGACCAGATGGGACAGAGAACATTTCTAGCCACATATGGCATCCAACGTACATACACATAAAGTTTGAAAATGCTTAGGAAAGGGGCTTCTAGACCAACAAAAACAGGAATCAATTGCAGCTTCTTTTTTTTTTCCAGCTCAGAGCTTTTATAAAAACACCCTCTTTCCCACAGGAGCAGTGCCTAAAGCACCTTTGTCCCCACTTCCCTAGTCGGCGGTGGAGGAAGAGCAGGCCAGGCAGGCATGAGGCACAAAGAGTCTTTATTGGGCTCACACAAGGAGTCCGTTGGTCTTGAGGACCTCTGTGAACTTGCAGATTTTCTTCTCCACATTCTTTTCTGCCTGTTTCCGTAGCCTCAAGAGCTGTTTCTTCTTCCGATAGTGCATCTTGGCCTTCTCCTTCCGTTTCTCCTCCAGAGTGGCTGTTACTGCCTGGTACTTCCACCCGACCTCATGAGCCAGACGCCCCAGGTAAGCAAACTTCCTGGTAGGCTTCAGCCGCACAACCTTAAGGGCGGCAGGGACCACTATCCGCTTTTTCTTGTCATAGGGTGGAGGGATCCCATCCAACACCTTGAGGCGTTCCAGGGCAGCCTGGCCTCGCTTGGTCTTGTGGGGCAGCATGCCTGGAAGAACAGCAGGCCTCCTTTTCAGAGGGGCTGAAAGCCCGGCCCTAGCCTAGAGCAGGGCGAGGAGCCAGCCTCAGATGGTAGTGCATGTGGAGTCATCTCAGTTGGGGAACTCGAACACGAGTGGGAGAGATCCTCATCACAGGCTGCCAAATACCCGCCGCCCACGTAGCCCACAGGCCCAGCTCACTCACCTCGCACAGTGCGCCAAAATATGCGGCTCGGGGCTCGGAAATGGTAGGGGCCTCGGGAGGGGTTGGTGTTCATCCGCTTTCGGAGAAAGGCCAGATACTTCAACTTGTTTCTGTAGAAATTTCCGGAAATGTTGATTCCCTCACAGCGAACAACGACCACCTTTCGGCCCAGCAGTACCTGCTTGGCCACAATGGCCGCCAGGCGACCCAGAAGATGGACTCGGCCGTCCAACACCAGAACCTGCCCCTCCGCCATCTTCGGCAGCCGCCTGGGAAAAGCCAATTGCAGCTTCTTGATAGCCACATTTTTTCAGATAGGCTGTTTGCTAACAGAGGCATGGCTCCTTTAAGTGATGGCTTCAAGGCAGTGCTAGCAGCAAAAACTGCATGACTTCTTTAAGAGATGGCTTCCTGGTTCATGTTGGAAGCACAAATAGCTCTGGCACTTTTGGGAGGTCCTGCTATGGAGCACTTGAATGTGCTTTGTGAGCAGTGTGCTACAAATTGATTAATAAAAGCATAGGCCCACTGCACTGCGGCAGCTGGGGTGGTAAACATGGCTTGCAGAGCTGGCAGTAAATGTACCTCTGCCATGTTCAATGGGGTGGAGCCAATAGCCAAAGCTGCATTGGTCCTAGCCACATCCACATAACATTTGAAATATGCACCTATTCAAAACAGGATTTCAAATCCAATGCCCCTTCTTGGAAAAGGTCTTAAAGAGATCAGAAATACAAGGAATATACCTAAACATAATAATGACAATATGCAGCAAACTAACAGCCAACATCAAGCTAAATGGAGAGAAACTCAAAGTGATTCCACTAAAATCAGGAACAAGACAAGGCTATCTTCTCTCCCCATATCTATTTAATATTGTACTTGAAGTTCTAACTAGAGCAATAAGAAAACAAAATGAGATCAAGGGTTATAAATTGGAAAGGAAGAAGTCAAACTTTCATGATTTTCTGATGATATAATAGTTTACATATGTGACCCCCCCAAAAAAACTCTACCAAGAAACTCCTGCAATTGATGAACACCTTCAAAAATATGGCATGTTACAAGATTAACTCAGAAAAAAATTAGTAGCCTTCCTATACATAGATGATAAATGGGCTGAGAAAGAAATCAGAGAAACATAATCATAATCTCCTACCTTTCCTACTTCTCCTACCTCTCCTACCTACCTCTGGCTGGCCTCGAACTCACAATGACCCACTTACCTCTGCCTCCGGATGTTGGGATTAACGGCCTGCACCACCACTGCCTGGCTCTCTGTAGCTTTCAGAGCCTCACCTGGAACTAGCTCTTGTAGACCAGGCTGGCCTCGAACTCACAGAGATCAGCCTGCTTCTGCCTCTTGCATGCTGGGATTAAAGGCGTCCATCACTACCACCTGGCTTCTAATTGTTCTTAATAAGAATAAGCTGAAGTCAGTTATCAGGAGTGAAAGCTGAAGAATCAGAGAAGCAGAGTGTCCAACCACTAGGGAGACCTTTTACCTATACCAATGCTCAGACCAAAGTGTCTATGCTGTCCTCAGACTGCTTCCTCAGACTGCATTTGAGCTCCTGTCTCCTCACACCTTATAGTCCTCTGTCCACCGAGTCATACTTCTTCCTGTCTCCACCTCCCTAGTGCTGGGATTAAAGCCCTAGGACTCCAAAGTACTGGGATTAAAAGTGTGAGCCAACACACTGAAACTCCCTGTGCTGGTATGGCAGAGGGAAGTTCGTCTATTCCCACGGAACTGAGCCATTGGGTCCTTTGACATCGTGGTGCCTATGACTACAATACACATGCACTCAAGCCTTTATCTGTTCTTTACACAGGCAGGGCTCCCTCGGTTCCCCCTTCCCAAAACCAAAAACAAGAACAGAACACTATTAGAACTGGTAAATTATTTCAGTAAGGTTACAGAATACAAAATAAATATATAAAAACAGTAGTTTATATCACAATGTCTTAAACATTTTCCACTTGCGACTTCTTTTGGACCATGACACTTTTATGCAACTCTGAGCATATAGAGATAGAAAAATACAAGAGCAGGCAAGATGGCACAGCAGGTGCGAGCATTTCCTCTTCCAGGGGACCCATGCCAGAAGATTCACAACCACCTGGGACAAGGGATCCAACACCCTCTTCTGGCCTCTGAGGACACTGGCCCATGTGTAGTGCACACCCAGATACACATGTTCAGTGTGTGACAATGATCCCCGGAGGCTCAGTCATCAGTTGATGTACTGGGAAAGATTAGGGGGTGTGGCCTCCTTCGAGAAGGTGTGTCACTCCGGTCTTGGAGGATTTTGAAAGCCCACACTGTGCCTGGTCTGTCCCTGTCTACTGCTTGTGGAGTAGGAAGGAGATCTCAGCTACTGCTCCAACACCCTCACCCTGACTGCCCACACGCTGTCATGTTCACCACCATGTTAAAGACTTTCTTTTCTTCTTCCTCAGCGCTACCTGTGAGGTGGCTGCCATCTCTTTTGCATCATTATGGCTGCCCTCTGGCCTCTGATGAAGTCCAAGGTCCTCAAAAACAGGACCAAGAAGTTCACCCAGCACCAGTCAGACGGATATGTCAAAATTAAGCAAAACCGCCTCAAACCCAGAGGTGTCGAGAGCAATGTACAGAGAAGATTCAAGGGCCAGATCCTAATGTCCAGCATTGGTTATGGGAACAGCAAGAAAACCAAGCACATCTGCCTAGCGGTGTCAGGAAGTTTCTGGTTCACAATGTCAAGGAGCTGAAAGGACTTCTGATGTCCAGCAAATCTTACTGTGCTGAGACTGCTCACAACGTTTCCTCCAAGGAACATGGTAGAAAGAGCAACACAGCTGGCCACCAGAGCCACCAACCCCAATGCCACCAGAGGCTCCAACCCCAATGCCACCAGAGTCACTGACCCCAACACCACCAGAGGCACCAACCCCAACGCCACCAGAGACACCAACCCCAACGCCGGGCTACCATAGCTTGCATCCATGTTTTAATCCACGTTTAAATAAAACCACAAAAACTGCTGAAAAACAACCACCACAACAAAAATTCTTCCTTTTGTAAGAGTTGCCTTGGTCTTGGCATCTGTTCACAGCAATAAAACACCTGACTGAGACACTAAAATAAGAATGTCCTAAAATAGAAATAAATAGGTATACATATCCAACAGTTGCTGACAATAATCATAAATTTATTTGAAAGGAAATCTTTGGCATGCATGTAAATTTGCCATCTATTAAACAGAACAGCAAATTAGGAGAGCAGAAATCATAAATGCGGCTATGAAATGAGTTAACACCTGAACGGGAACCTTCCAGCCTTGTCAGACAGGGTTTTCCCTTGTCAGATGCTAACTGTAGGATACAGTCTAATTTCCTGTGCTGATAAAGAAGCATGAATAAATCAAACATTTTTTTCAGTTCATAATCCTGTAGAAATGTCAGCTGCTTACTTCATCCGTAAGGAGAAAGGCAGACAGCTCAGCTGAGCTCAGCTAGCATCGACAGCTGTTTCTCTCGTTCTTGAAGCCCTCGGACATCCTGGAGGGAAAGTCACTGTAATGCACAGGAGAGGGCGTGGCCAAGGGTCATGGAAAAGGAACCATGAGGCAGAATGACGGCTCTTAGAAAATTCCAGAAGGTCTGCAACCATGCTGGAGTTGCTGCTGAGCCATCTTCCTCAGATGAACCAAAGGGCCTGTCTTAATCCATTGGAGCCACTGTAACAGATTAGCTGAGTCTGGATAATTCACAAGTGACAGATATGTGTTCTCACAATCTATAGGCTTGAGAGTCTAAAATCAATGAAGTCAGTGCCTGATGAGGGTGTGCTCCTCACAGAGGTGCCTCGGATGTCCTCTGGCTCCATTCATGCAAATTCTTCTGCCCAGGCCCCATCAATCAACTCTTAAAGTCCTCCCCTATTAATATGAATGAAGGGAGATGAATTTCAGTGTGTGAATTTGGGGGAGACATCAAAAGTGATATCTAAGCATATAAAGTAGTCAATATTGCAAAACCTCAAGTCTGGTTTTGGTTATAGGCTGTGGACATTGATTGTGTAAGCTGTACAGAAATCAACTGTACTAGTTGGCAATTTCTGTGTCTCTAAAATCAATTCCAAGCATAAGGTTGGGGCTGGAAAGAGGTCTTGGTGGTTTAGAGTTCTTGTTACTCTTGCAGAGGACCTGGGTTCAATTCACGGCATCCATATGATAACTCACAACCATCTATAACACTAGTTCCAGGGGATTGGATGACCTTTTCTGACCTCTTCAGGCACCAGGCACACATGTAGTACATACACATAAGATAAAGAAAGGAAATGTAAAATCAAATTTAAAACTATAACGAAATGTTGGGTCCAAGGTAAGGAAGGACACTTTTACATTCTGCATTAGTGTGACACACTTGTACTCCATATTCTAAGTGGAGTATGTACATGTTACTAGTAGCTTAACACAGCTACACTCTTAGAGTATTTTTTTTTGTTCTGAGTTATGTCCCTTCCCATGCCCCTGGAGGAAATGGTACAAGTGTACTGACTGGTTTTGTGTGTCAACTTGACACAAGCAAGGGTCATCAGAGGAAGGAGCCTCAGTGAGATCCAGCAGTCAGGTATTCTCTCATTTAATGATTAATGGGGAAGGGCCCAGCACATTGTGGTTGGTGCCATGCCTGGGCACTAGTCCTGGGTTCTATAAGAAGATGGGTTGACTGGGCCATGTTGGCGCACGCCTTTAATCCCAGCCTGGTCTACAAGAGCTAGGTCCAGGACAGCTAGGACTGTTACACAGGGAAACCCTGTTTCAAAAAAACCAAATAAAAGGAAGGAGGAGGAGAAGGAGAAGGGAGAAGGGGGAAGGGGGAAGAGAAGAAGAAAGAGGAGAATGAGGAGGAGGAGGAGGAGGAGGAGGAGGAGGAGGAGGAGCAGGAGGACTGAGCAAGCCATGAGGAGCAAGCAAGTAAGCATCACTCCTCTGTGGCCTCTGATTCAGATCCTGCCCTGCTTGAGTTACTGTCCTGACTTCCTTCAGTGATGAACAGCAATGCTGATGTGTAAGCTGAATAAACCCTTTCCCTTGCAACTTGCTTTTGGGTCACGGTATTTGGTTGCAGCAATAGAAACCCTAGCCAAGGCAACAAGATTGACAGTAGCAGACAT
This sequence comes from Neodon shergylaensis, assembly GCA_025134845.1. Lineage (NCBI taxonomy): Eukaryota > Metazoa > Chordata > Mammalia > Rodentia > Cricetidae > Neodon > Neodon shergylaensis. The sequence continues at coordinate 3,110,346 of JABTXL010002812.1, forward strand.
GAACCCGAACACCCACTGAACCAGGGAAGAGCAAAAGGCTGGCAGGGAGAGGAACACAAAAGCCACAAATCTCAGGAATATGGCTGACAACCCTGACCAGAGGGGCAGGACAGAGCTTGGGAATGATAGATTGCCTTTGTTTTCCAACCCTTTCTTGTTTCCCCCACATAATCTGCTGACTGGGATGAGATGTAAAACATCTCCAGGATGCTGCCCTCTATATTCTCAGATCAAAGGCTTTCGAGTGAAGCTCAATTTTAATATTATTTTTCAAGTGTGGAACACCAGTCATGAGATCTGACACCGTCAAGACCTAAGGTTTATGGAACAGTGAGGAAAGAGCTGAACCTACCACTACAGGCTGCTCTCTTCTCCCCAGGGAGACGTAAACCTCAACCAGTCCCCTCTTCCTCGGCCATTTGTTCAGCACCTTCCTGCAAACTGTGATTTCCTTCACACAGTTAGGAAAGCTTTCTGGAGCTGGCGATATGGTTCAGTCGGTAGTGTTGGCCTGGCATAACCAGGCTCTGGACCCAACTTTAACCCAGCACTTAGGGGGAGGAAATTGGAAGATCTGAAGACCAGAGTCAGCCTCAGCTACAGTAGGAACTTTGAAGCCAGGCTGCGGTATGTAAGATCTGTCTAGAGAGAAAGGGAAAGTCAGGGCAGGAGGGAAGGAGAGTGAGGAAGGAAGGAAGACAATTACCAGACATACTCACCAATCTTGAAGAAGAAAAAGATGCTCTCTCTGCATTTAACCAACCATGGGTTGAAGATATTTGAGGTAAAAATCTGTTTTCGTTGAATATTTATGGACTTTGGTGTGTCATTACTCCTTGAGCAATACAGAGTAATGATTATTTACACAGCATTGATCAGTATTCTAGTTATCTGTGTTGTTTAAGTAGCAAGAGACTGAATGAGTTACATGAAAATAAAATGGTATTTTATAAGAGACTTGGCCATCCACAGCTGTGGGTGTCTGTAGGGACCCTGAAACCATTCCCCTGTGAATCCCACAAGATAGCTAATGTAGGAAATACAAAGCCCTGTGTAACTTGAAATCCCGACTGTTTGACTTAGAAGATGCCAAGTCTTGCATTCCTGGCACTATGGGTGAAGAGTTTCCTGTGTGCCAGGTCACTAACACAAGATGCATTAGAGCACAGCGTTAGGAACTGCAGATTTCTTGGCACCAGGGGATGATGGACAGCTCTCTCAACCCTGCTTGACCTTAGAAGCCTCTCCAAATGCTTCAGGGGGCCTTACCTCTCTCCAGTTAGTGTGCATAAAAACCACCTTGTAAGAAGATAGGCTCTCAGGCCACACTCACCGGCTGGGTTTCCACGGATGGCGATTGTGCAGCAAAACTTGATCAGCGGTCTGCATTTTAAAATGTGCCCTAAGCTGGGTGGTGGTGACGCACGCCTTTAATCCCAGCACTCGGGAGGCAAAGGCAGGTGGATCTTTGTGAGTTCGAGACCAGCCTGGTCTACAAGAGCTAGTTCCAGGACAGGCTCCAAAACCACAGAGAAACCCTGTCTCGAAAAACCAAAAAAAAAAAAAAAAGTGCCCTAGTGCTCTTCAGCAGCTTTGCTTTTTACTCCCCTGACTCAGTTCATATTTCCCCTTTCTGAGCTTCATTCCTATGAGCATCCGATTCACTTCCTAACTTGGCTGTTGGTCAACCTTTCCAGCAGAAAACTTTCACCTCAGCAGGATTCTGGGCTCAGAGCAAAAATCCAAGTCCCCAGAGCTTCATGGAGAGCAATGGGAGAGAAATAGCTGTTGTGTGAATCTATGACTATATCAATGCAGATGTGCAGCCAGCCACAGCGCCTTCACTGGGTCAGTTGCCTCTCTGGGGAAGAGTCCTATGGTACAGGAATACTGCACTTAGGTTCAGAAGAACAGCGTGTAACCTCTTAACCAGCACCAGCCAATGAAAATACAGCGCAACTTACAAATGCCAGCTAATTGTCTGGCTGGGCAGATTTAGTAACTCCAGTTTTACAAGTAAGAAAGAATGGGTGAAATTAATTTTAAAATGACACTTTATCTAACCCAATGTATCTAGGATATTATTTCTTCACATAACAATTATACACTCAAAGACTTAAATTTTTAAGTTTTTATTTACTTACTATTTTAAAGAGAAGGTTTCTTGAGACAGGGTTTCTCTGTAGCTTTGGAGCCTGTCCTGGAACTTGCTCTGTAGACCAGGCTGGCCTCAAACTCTCAGAGATCCACCCGCCTCTGCCTCTGGAGTGCTGGGATTAAAGGCGTGCACCACCATCCTCCAGTTTAAAAGAGGTTCTTACAATAGAGCTCTGGCTGGCCTAGAACTGGTTTAGACCAGGCTGGCCTGCAATTCACAAAGATCCAGCTGCCTCTACCCTTTAAGTGCTAGGATTAAAAGTCTAAGTTGCCACATCTGGCTGTTTTGATTTTTAATTGTGTGTGTGTGTGTGTGTGTATCTGGGGGTTATGGCTGTGGACCTGAGTGCAGTGCCAGAGGAGGCCAGAAGAGGGCACTGAGTCCCTGGGTGTTTGAGTTTCAGGGATCTGTGTGCCTCTTGGGGCCGGTGTGGGTAATCAGACTCCAGTCCTCAGCAGAAGCAGCACCTGCTCTTAACCACAGGGCCATCTCTCCAGCTCCCCAGTGACGCTGTTTGCATTGTACTAGGGACTATGCTCAGTGCCTTGGGTGTGGAAGCACATGCCCTACCACTGAGTTACACCCTGGAGTCTGATAAAATGAGACATTTGACCTTCTCTCCTCATACAGCTTTTTTAGCCTGACATGGGGTTCACACTGACGCTACCGCCTTAGTTTGGATTGCCCCAGCCCAGTTGCTCACGAGCTCCATGTGGAGTGGTTCTGGAGTTGTGTCAGCCACAAACAAAGCCTGATTTCCTTGTCTGCGGCTGTGCGATAACGCCCACCTCAGGTTCCATAAAGATAAAATGAACAGTGTGGAGGTGGGTGGTGGCTTCTGCCTTGGAGGTTTGTTATCGCTGTGCGTTCAGGAAAGGTTGTCTGGGGACTCTGCTGTCTCAGGTCGGGCTCCTGTGGCATCATCTACATTAGGAGAAGCAAAGGAAGACATTTATTTACACCAAAGTGTCAGTGGGAATGGAAAGCTCTCATCCTTGCAAGCATGCGCAGAGGGTGGGAAGGAAGGAACATTGGCTGAGCTCATTAGGTTGAAGAGACTTTCGCTAGTCTGAATTGGATGTATGTTGTTTCAGTCATGGGGTGGCTAACTTGGTGGTAGTGGGGTGGATGTTGACATGATCAAGCGATGCGTGAAGGTAGAGTGTTCTTCACTTCTGGGCATGACCCTGAGCATGTTTTCAGAGAGAGAGCCAACTGAGTGGAAAAGAACTGCTCCCTGTGTGGGCAGGGCTGGGCCCGGGAAGAAGTTAGCCATCTTCTGCTGAATTAGCCATTTGATGCTGCTGCTCTCCTCTTCAGTCTCCAGGTTACTTTGTCTTTAGGCTCTGGGATCCCCACCAGTGCCCATTAATGCTTTAGTTCTTTGGCGTCTGCCTGGGGGCTTCATCGTTGCCTCATTGGTTGAGGCTTCCTGCTAAGGTTGAATCGCATGAATAGCTCATAGAGCAGGACTTTTCACATCTGTGGTCTTGCAAGCCATTCCATTAAGTCCAAACACCTATGTAAGTATATACATAAACATGTATGTGAGTATATTCACCCATCACTCCTAGGTTCAGACTGTCACAAAGAATCCCACAGGAGATATCATAAGCACAGGGTCTCATGTTTCAGGTTGGTCTCAAATTCCTTGTCCTTCTGTGTCCGCCTCCAGAGGGCCAAGATTACAGATGTGTACTGCCACAGTCAGTGCCCAGGATTACAGATGTGTACTGCCACAGTCAGTGCCCAGCAATCAAATATGCCCGAGGTTTGACCCATTTTTAGGTGTGTCAAAGTTCTAGATGATTTTTTTAATGTCAATTTCTGTATGGCTATGGATTCAGACTTAGGGTTTCAGTCTATCAACAGCCACGGGGTCAGAGCACTCTAAGGTGATGTCACGGGGTCATCACTAAGGAAAACTGCTAGGAGTCCCAAGTCTTAGCTGAGCCTTAGCTAAGGCACAAGCCCCTCTGATTGTCCCTTTCTAGGTCTTTCTTTACTTCTGAATCTTCTCTGAGGATGCAAAATTAAACTCCTCTCGCTTTGGCTCTTTATGAGTTTGGTTTTGGGTTTATTCGTTTGCTTTGAGGCAGTCTTTCCGTGTAGCTCAGGCTGCTCTGGAGCTCCCGATTCTGCCTCTGCTGTCTGATGGCTGGGATTACAGGTGTGGCCCATGCACTACTATTAAACTCATTTGTAGGAACTTTTCTGTTGCTGCCTGCCCCCTTAGTCTGTACAAAGTGCAGATGCTCTCTGCCCCTGCTTGCCCCAGCCCCTCAAAAGGCAGGGGAAGGGTGGGACGGATGACTCACAGTGGCTTCTTTAAACTGGGGAATTCAGGTTGGGCCCAGGGCCACTCTTGAAGGAAGAACCACACACAGAACTTCCTCTTCTGGTTTCCATAGCAGCCCCCATCCCACTGGACAGTGCTGCCCACATTGGGGCAGTTCTCCATGTCCACAGCACGTCATCTCGCCCCCACCCACCCATGACACAGGTGTATACTGCCTTCCTTGGGCTTGCAGGCTTCTGGCATTGCATGATCATCCCCTCTTGTGTTCTCTCTGCTAAAGGCTGTGTTGACTAGAAACCATTTATCATAAAATTTGCCTCCATGATGTTTCTTTATCATATTTAGGGGTCCCAGATTTTTATACCTCTTTCCCTGTACTTTGTCAGTGATTTCCACTTTGTGGAATCAAGCTGAAGTATGTAGGTTTCTCGGAGGCTGACTATGACCTGGGCTCCGTAAAGTGAGAGGATCTGGCCCACAGATCTGAAGGAGCTTGTTCGTTATATTAACTCTGTTTACTCGAACATGATCATAGAAGCCGTGGTTTTCTTCCACCCAGCATGCCTGTCTTTGAAGAAATAATCTCTCTCTTCACTCTGCATGATGACTCTAGAGTACCAGCTCTGCAAGTGACCTGGGGGCTGGAGGTGGGTGGAAGACCTGCTGTGAGGAACACACACATGAGGTGCATCCCGTCACTGGACAGACCCTGACAGAGACTGACTGATTGGATGCTTCTTTCTAGTGTTCATTCCTTATTTACCTTCCTAGTTGCAGTCTCTGTCTGCAGGGATATTTCTGGGGGTTTAGGACACTGAGTCGTTTGATTTAGAGATTTGGTTCTTTTAAATAGAAAATGAGGTAGGAAGCCAAGCATGGTGCACACCTTTATTCCCAGCATTCAGGAAGCAGAGGCAGGTGGATCTCTGTGAGTTCAGGGCCAGCCTGGTCTACATATACAGCTACATAGTGAGACCCTGTCTTGAAAATTAATAAATAAAAAAAATTAAATAAATAAATAAATAAATAAATAAATAAATAAATAAATAAAGAGAAGAGATAGCTTGGTTGTAACAGCCAAGTCTTACTACACTAATATCTCAGCGTAAATCATACTTCAAAATGAGTCTGATTATGCAACCCCCAAACACACCACTTTGGCAAAGACAACTGAGACTCAACAGACCCGTCAGCTTGACTTTTCCTTTGAGATGGTATTCAACAGTAACTTCACCTCTGTCTGCTGAGCCATCTCTCTAGCCTACTATCCACCATTTAAAACACTTCCAAACATCTGTCACTTCCAAAGGACTCCAAATCCATCTAGCAATTTTCCTCCAGTGCCACTGCCTCCTCTAAGTCCTGACAGCCACCAGTCCATCCAAAGTCCGCGTCAGTTTACCATTCCGGAAATCGCCCATGAGTAGAACCATATACCACATGGCATGCTGTGTCTTTCACTTAGCCTAATGTTCATTTTGCTGTAATAGGTATCAGAACTTCTTTAGTCTGCGTGGACAGATTAATGTTCACAAACACCACACACACACATACACCACAGACACAAATACCACACACACATACCACACACACATGCACACACACCACACATATACACACATACCACACATGCAAATGCACATACCACACCTGCAAACACACACACACATACACGCGCACTCACGTGTCGTCGGGAGCACACGACAGTTGCTTTATCTGCTCATGTGCTGACGAACATTGACTTTTCTCACATCCTGTGTTCATGTGGCCTATGCTACTGGGTGAGCTCTAGCTGCTGCATTGCCCTTGCGTTCCGGGGTAAAGTCCCACCGATCGTGATGTGTCATCCTTTCACAGGAGCTTGCTGCTTTTTTGCTGAGGGGTTAGTATTTTATATTATTATTATTTATTATTATTATTATTATTATTATTATTATTATTATTTAACAAGCCAGTTGGAGATTTTTGCTTTTTCTTGTGTTCTGAGTTAAACAGGATCGGACATGAGGAATAGCATAAGGCAGGGGACAGATGTTATGCATGGAACCGGGTGAGTCTGGCCAACTCTGGCACTATTCTGCTAACACAGATATTAATCTGAATGTCCTTATTGCTTACAAAATGCTATCTAAATCATATAATCTTTTTAAAAAATTTTAAGGGTTTAGAGAGATGGCCCAGTGGTTAAGAGTGCTCACTGCTGTTGTGGAAACCCAGGTTCAGTCTGCAGCACCCACATCAAAGGCTCACAAGCACCTGTAACTCCAGCTCCATGGGATACGATGCCACACACACACAGGTGTCACATAAACTCGCACAGACACACAAATGCACATATATTTAAATAAGTAAACTATTTTAAAATTAAATGTCTAAATCATTATTTAAAATTTCCTTTTTAATATACTTTTAGCATATTTCTTTTCTCATAATGAGTGGTATTGATATTACATAGCTGTCGCCTTTGTAACTATAACTGTAGCTTTCTAGTTTTCTTGAGGATTATTGAAAAAATTATGTTAACACTTTTATGACTTTTTATCGTTTGGTTTATCAAGACAGGGTTTCTTTGTAGCTTTGGAGCCTGTCCTGGAACTAGCTCTATAGACCAGGCTGGCTTGAACTCACAGAGATTCGCCTGCCTTTGCCTCCTGAGTGCCACCACCGCCCAACCATTTTTATGGCTTTTAATTCCCTTCCATAAATTGTTTTCTAAAATGGATTGCTACTTAATTTATGGGTGAGAGAGGTGTGTTGAAGTCTCCTACTACCTAGTGGACGTGGTTTGATTCTGCCTTGAGTTTTAATAATATTTCTTTTACATAAGTGGCTGCTTTTATATTAGGGGTGTAGATATTCAGGATTGAGACTTCATCCTGATGAATTGTTACTGTTATGAGTATAAAGTGTCCATCTCGATCACTTCTGATTGATTTTAGTTTGATATCAGTTTTGTTAGAAATTAGTATAGCCACACCTGCTTTTTTCTTAGGACCATTTTCTTGAAAAACCTTTTCCCAACCCTTTACTCTGAGTAGATGCCTGTCTTTGTGGTTGAGATGTGTTTCTTGCAAACAGCAGTATGTTGGATCCTGTTTTCGTATCCAATCTCTTAGCCTGTGCCTTTTTATAGGTGAATTGAGACCATTAATATTAAGTGATATTAATGACCAGTGGTTGTTTACTCCGGTTATTCTTATTGTTTTTGGTAGTAGAGTTTGTGTATCTCCCTTCTTTGAGTTGTGCTGGTGAAGGGTCGCTAGATACCTGACTTTTCAATGGAAACCATGAAAGACAGAAGGTCTTGGATAGATGTGCTGCAGACACTAAGAGACCATGGATGCAAACCTAGACTACTATACCCAGCAAAGATTTCTTTCACCATCAATGGAGAAAACAAGATATTCCAGGACAAAAACAGATTTAAACAATACATATCCACAAACCCAGCCCTACAGAAAGTACTAGAAGGAAAACCACAACCCAAGGAAGCCAACAACACCCATAATAACACAGATATCTGACAACCCTCTATCAGCACAACTCAAAAAAGAGAAACACACAAACAATACCACCAAAAAAAATTAACTGGCATTAACAACCACTGGTGATTAATATCAATGGGCTCAAGTCACCTATAAAAAGGCACAGGTTAAGAGAATGGACACAAAAACAGGATCCAACATTCTGTGTTGCGGGAGGTCCTTCCGCTCCTCCAGCCAATAGCCGCTGAGATACCAGCCCATTGGGGCGTGGTCTCTCTCCCTTTAAAAAGGCGGCTACTTCCCTTCTCGCTCTCTTTGCTTCCTGCTCTGGTTCCGGTGATTAGACTTCTTCCTGATTGCAAAGAGGGCTGTTGTCTGGGACGGTTATCTGTAAGTTTTTTCCCCTTTAAATAAATACCACCCTATTAATCATAATTCCAAACTGGTGTGGCATTGTTGATGACTTACGCCTTCAATTCTGCTTTTAACAAGAAACACACCTCAACCTCAAAGACAGATACTACCTCAGAGTAAAGGGTCGGGAAAAGGTTTACCAATCAAATGAACCTAAGAAACAAGCGGGTATGGCTATAACTAACAAAATTGATTTCAAACTAAAATCAATCAGAAGAGATGGAGAAGGACACTTAATACTCATAACAGGAACAATTCATCAGGACAAAGTCTCAGTCCTGAATATCTATGCCCCTAATATAAAAGCACCCACTTTTTTATATAGTAAAAGAAATATTACTAAAACTCAAGGCAGTCATCAAACCACACACACACTAATCATTGGAAATTTCAAAATTCCTCTCTCATCAATGGATAGGTCAACCAGACAGACTCTTAACAGAGAAATAAGAGAACTAACAGATGTAATGAATCAAATGGACTTAACAGACATCTATAGAACATTCCACACAAACAGGAAAGAATATACCTTCTTCTTAGCATCTCATGGAACCTTCTTGAAAATTGATCACATACTCAATAACAAAGCAAGCATGTACAGATACAAAAAAGTTGTAGTAACCACCTGTGTCTTATTGGATCACCATGAAATAAAGTTAAAATTTAACAACAATTCCACCCCCCAGAAAGCCTACAAATTTATGGAAACTGAACAGTCAACTACTGAACCACTCCTGGGTCAAGGAAGAAATAAAGAAAGAAATTAAAGTCTTCCTTGAATTCAACAAAAATAAAGACACAACATACCCAAACCTATGGGACACTATGAAAGCAGTGCTAGGAGGAAAGATCATAGCACTAAGTGACCACATAAAGAAAATAGAGAAAGCTCACAATAGAGACTTAGCAGCACACCTGAAATCTATAGAAAAAAAAAGAAGCAGACTTACCCAGGAGGAGTAGAAGACAGGAAATAATCAAATTGAGGGATGAAATCAATAAAATAGAAACAAAGAAAAAATACAAAGAATCAAAGAAACAGCCCATTCTTTCAGAAAAATCAACAAGATAGACAAACTCTTATCCAAACTAATCAAAAGGCAGATACAACATCCAAATTAACAAAATCAGAAAAGAAATAGGGGACAGAACAACAGACAAGGAAGAAATCCTGAGAAACAATAGGTCATACTATAAACCTGTACTCCATAAAATTAGAGAATGTAAAAGAAATGGCCAATTTTCTGGATAGGTAATACATACCAAAATTAAATTAAGACCAGGTGAACAATTTAAATAGACCTATAACCTGCAAGGAAATAGAAGCAGCTATCAAAAGCCTCCAAAAAAAGCCCAGGACCAGATGGTTTAAGTGCAGAATTCTGCCAGAAGTTCAAATAAGAGCTAATACCTATACACCTCAAGGTATTCCACACAATAGAAACAGAAGGAAGATTGCCAAATTCTTTTTATGAGGCTACAGTTACCCTGATACCAAAACCACACCAAGAGTCAACCAAGAAAGAAAATTACAGACCAATCTCTCTCATGAATATGGATGTAAAAAAAATTCAATAAAATACTAGCAAACCAAATCCAAAAACACATCAAAAAATTGATCTACCATGATCAAGTCGGCCTCACCACAGAGATGCAGGATGGTTCAACATATGAAAATCTATCAATGTAATCCATCTTATAAATAAACTGAAAGAAAAAAAACACATGATCATCTCATTAGATGCTGAAAAAGCATTCGACAAAATCCAACATTTCTTCACTATAAAGGTCATGGAGAAATCAGGGATACAAGGAACATATCTAAACATAATAAAAGCAATATACAGAAAGCCAACAGCCAACAACAAATTAAGTGGAGAGAAACTCAAGCGATTAAACTAAAACCAGAAACAAGATGAGGCTGTCCACTCTCTCCATATCTATTCAACATAGTTCTTGAATTTCTGGATATAGCAATAAAAAAAAGAGATCAAGGAGATAAAAATTATAAAGGAAGCAGTCCAACTTTCACTATTCACAGAGGACATGATAGTATATATAAGTGACCCCAAAAACTCTAACAGGGAACTTCTACAGTTGATAAGCACTTTCAGTAATATGGCAGGATACAAGATCAACTCAAAAGAAATCAGTAGCCCTACTATATACAAATGATAAAGAAGCTAAGAAAGAAATCAGAGAAACTCCACCCTTCACAATAGCCACAAATAACATAAAGTATCTTGTGGTAACAGCAAAGGACCTGTTCAGCAAGAACTTTAAGTCTTTGAAGAAAGAAATTGAAAAGGATACCAGAAAATGGAAAGATCTCCCATACTCTTAGATAGGTAAGATCTACAAAATAAAAATGGCAATCCTACCAAAAGAAATCTATAGATTCAATGCAATCCCCATCAAAATCTCAGTACAATTCTTCACAGACCTTGAAAGAACAATAACCAACTACATATGAAAAAACTCAGAATAGCCAAAACAATCCTGTACAATAAAGGAACTTCTGGAAGCATCACCATCCGTGACATCAAACTCTACTCCAGAGCTACAGTAAGAAAACAGCCTGGTATTGGCATAAAAATAGACAGGTGGATCAATGAAATCAAATCAAAGACCCAAATATTAATCCACACACCTATGAACACCTGATTTTTGACAAAGAATCTAAAATTATACAATGGAAGAAAGAAAGCATTTTTACCAAATGATGCTGGCTGGCATAACTGGATATTAAGCTGTAGAAGAATGAAAATAGATCCATATCTATCACCATGCACAAGACTCAAGTCCAAATGGATTAAAGACCTCAATATAAATCCGACCACACTGAATCTGTTAGAAGAGATAGTGGGAAGTAGCCTGCAATACATGGGCACAGGAGATCACTTCCTACATATAATCCCAGTGGCACAGAAAATAACAGGAACAATGACTAAATGGGACCTCCTGAAAGCAAAGGACACATTCATTAAGACAAAAAGGCAACCTACTGAATGGGAGAAGATCTTCAGCAACCCTACATCAAACAAAGGTCTGATCTCCAAAATATATAAAGAACTCAAGAAACTGGACATTAAAATTCTAAATAACCCAATTAAAATATGGGGTACTGAACGGAACAGAGAATTCTCAACAGAAGAAGTTCAAATGGCCAAAAGATATTTAAAATCATGTTCAACCTCCTTAGCGATCAGGGAAATGCAAATCAAAACAACTCTGAGATACCATCTTATACCTGTCAGAATGGCTAAAATCAAAAACACCAGTGATAACCTATGCTGGAGAGGATGTGGAGTAAGGGGAACACTCATCCATTGCTGGTGTGAATGCAAACTTGTACAACCACTTTGGAAAGCAGTGTGGTGGTTTCTCAGGAAATTGGGAGTCAACCTACCTCAGGATCCAGGAATTCCACTCTTGGGAATATACCCAAGAGATGCCCAATCATACTACAAAAGCATTTGTTTAATAATGTTCATAGCAGCATTATTTGTAATAGCCAGAACCTTGAAACAACCTAGGTGCCCCTCAATGGAAGAATGGATAAAGAAAGTGTGGCACATCTACACATTAGAGTACTACTCAGTGGTAAAAAGCAATGACATCTTGAATTTTGCATGCAAATGGATGGAAATAGAAAACACTATCCTGAGTGAGGTAACCCAGACCCAAAAAGATGAATATGGTATGTACTCACTCATTAGTGGATTCTATCCATAAACAAAGGACATTGAGCCTATAGTTCACAATCCTAGAGAAGCTAAATAACAAGGTGAACCTAAAGAAAGCATATATAGATACTCCTGGAAATTGGAAGCAGACAAGATTGCCAGGCAAAAGTTCGGAGCATGGGGGTGGGGGTGGGGTGTGGGGAAGGGGAAAGGGGTAGAGAGAAGGGAAAAGGGGAAAATTAGAGAGAGCTTGGGGGAGTGGGATGGTTGAGATGGAGGAAGGGCGGATATGGGAGCAGGGAAGAAGATATCTTAATTAAGGGAGCCATTTTAGGGTTGGCAAGAAACTTGGCTCTAGAGGGGATCCCAGGTGTCCACAGGTATGTCCCCAGCTAGGTCCTTAGGCAGTAGAGGAGAGGGTGCCTGAAATGGCCTTGTCCCATAGTCAGACTGATGACTGTCTTGAATATCACCATAGAACCTTCGTCCGGCAACTGATGGAGATAGAGACAGAAACTGACAACAGAGCATTGGACTGAGCTCCCACGGTCCAGTTGAAGAGCAGAAGAAGGGAGAAGATGAGCAAGGAAGTCAGGACCACAGTGGGTTGTTCCACCCACTGAGACAGTATGCCTGACCTAATGGGAGCTCACCAAAGCTAGCTGGATTGGAACTGAACGAGTATGTGATAAAACTGGTCTCTCTGAATGTGGTTGACAATGGGGGATGACTGAGAAGCCAATGATAATGGCACTGGGATTTTTCTCTATTGCATGTGCTGGCTTTTTGGGACCCTATTCTATTTGGATGCACACTTTCTTAAGCCTGGATGGAGGGGGGCCTTGGATTTCACAAAGGGCAGGGTACCCTGCCCCTGTCTTCTCTTAGGACTGGAGGGGTAGGGGAAGAGGGAGTGGGGGACTGGGAGGGAAATGGGAGGAGGGGAGCAAGTGGAAATTTTGAATGGTATTATTTATAAAACAATAAAAATTTAAAAAAATCACTCTATGATCTCAGAAAAGGTTTGTGATGTTTTTTGACATCTAAGAGAGTCAAGAAGGGTAATAAAATGTAAATTTTATTAAATTTTTAATTTTTCTGTGAAAATAAAGATCATATAAAGAGGGTTCTTAGTGGTGGCATACAATAATAACTCAAAATGCACATCTTATAAAAGGAGAAAACGATAGGCTACTTTAGAAAAAGTTTTCTCCAAAAAAAGAGAAATTCAGGAAAATATACAAACCATGTAATGATATGAATGAACCCTTAAAAATCCTAGAAAACACAGAGTGCAAGGAAATAAATAAAACTGTTCAAGACCTGATAACAAATGTAGAATAGAGGAAGAAAATCCAAACTGAGGAAACTGTGGGAATGAAATATGTGAGTATTTGAACAGGAACTACAAAGGCAACCCTCACCTAAAGAATACAAGAGACGAAAGAAATCTGGCATTGAAGATAGGCTAGGAAAAAGAATGGGCACATCGTTCAAAGAAAATGTTAAATCTAACAATTTCCTGACACAAAACTTGCAGGAAATCTGGACATTCTGAAAGACCAAATCTTGGAATAATGGGAATAGAGGAAGTCAAAGAAACCAACCTTAAAGACCAGAACCATTTTCAACAAATCACAGAATAATCAGAACCTATAGAAGGAGATGACTATGAAGGCACAAGGAGTGATCAGGATGTCTCTCTATCGGATCAGATAAGAAAGTTCCCTAAGCACAGAATAATCAAAACCCTACACAGATCAAACAAACCAAGAATATTAAAAGCTGCAAGGAAAAAAGACCAGATAAGAAGTAAAAGAAAAACTATTAGAACTGCACCCTAAAAGTCAGAGAGTCCAAGAGCGGTGTACTAAAGACCCTAAGATACCACGGATTCTAACCTATATTACTCTACCCACCAAAACTTCCAAACCATACTTGGCAAAATAAGATATTCCACAGCAATACTAACTTTATGCAAAATCTAGCCCTAAATAGGTGCTAGTAGGAAAACTCTAACCTAGTTAAGTTAAAGACAATCTTGAAACCACAAAGAATAAATAATTCCAAAGTCACCAAAATCAAAGGCAGGAAAACCCATAAATACACATGTACACACACACACGCTTACAATCACTATCAATATTAAAAATGAATCAATATTTATTGCTCATTGATATATCCCAATATCAATTACCTTATTTTTCCAGTAAAAAGATACACACTAACAAAATTAATGAGAAAACTAGATCCATCTTTTGCTGCATCCAAGAAACACACGTCAACATCAAAGAGGGACATTACATCAGAGTGAAGGGTTAGAAAAAGATGGTCCAATTAAATGGACCTAAGAACTAACAAAAGAATATTCGATTTTTTTCTCTGCACTTTATGGAAAATTTTCCAAGTTAGAGACATATGAAACCCAAAGCAAATCTCAACAAATACAAGAAAAATTAAATGACACTCGGAATCCTACGAGACCACCTCAAAATAAAGCTGAAAATCCACAGCAAAAACAATAGAAAGCTGGCAAATTCATGGAAACTGAAAAACTTTCTATATAATAAAAAATAGTTCAACACACAAATTTAAAAAATGAACACATTCAAGGATTGAATAAAAATTAAAACACAACATGCCTAAGTTAATGAAACACAATGAATAAAGTTCAAAGAGGCACTTCATAGCAATAAGGGTCTACATTTAAAAAAAAGAAATTGGAATGATATACTGTAACTCAAATTACATCTGACAACTCTAGAACAAAAAGAAGAAATCACAGCAAAAAGCATTCAACAGAAGTGGTCAACTCAAGGTTGTATTCAACAAAATGGAAAACCATTAAAAGTAGAACAATGAGTTAGTTCTTTAAGAAAATCAGTGAGATTAATAAACCCTTAGCCAATTCCACTATAAGACACAGAGTGAAGATCATAATTAGAAATGAAAGTGGCCACATAAAAGCAGACACTGAGAAGATCCAGAGAATCTTAAGAACATATTTTAAAATCTATGTCCTGTACTGCATCAAATCGGAAAATCTAAAAAAAAAAGAATAGTTTTCTAAATAGATATGACTTACCAAAGTTAAATCAAGATCAGAGAAGCAGTTTAAAAAGATATATATTCCCAAGGGACATTGAAGCAACCATTAAAAGTCTCCCCACCCAAAAGAGTTATAGGCCAGATGGTTTTAGCAGAGAAGTCTACTAGACTTTCAAACAAGAGTTAATAACAAAACTTCTCAAATTATTCCACAGAATAGAAACAGGAAGAACACTGCCAAATTTATTCTATGAGGCTCAGTTACCCTGATACAGGAACCAAACAGACCCAACGAAGAATATTACATATTGTAAGCAGAGACTGCTCTTTCATTTCAGCCATCCAGACCCAAATAATCACACAGAAACTATACTAATTACAACACTGTTTGGCCAATAGTTTAGGCATATTTCTATCTAGCTCTTGCACCTTAAGTTAACCATTTCTATTAATCTGTGTGTCACCATGTAGGTGTATCCTACCAGTAATGTTCTGGCATCTTTCTCTTTCAGCAGCTACATCATGTCTTCTTGACTCGGCCTATTCTCTCTATATAGCTCTGTTCGGATTTCCTGCCTGGCTTTATTCTGCTCTGCCATAGGTCAAATTAGCTTCTTTACTAACCAACAGTAATAAAACATATTCACAGCATACAGAAGAGAATCCCACATCAACATATCAATTTTCCCTTTGAACATAGATATAAAAATACATAACAAAATCCTTGCATACCAAAATGAACACATAAAAAAGATAATCCCCCATAATCTAGTAGGGTTCATCCCACAGATGCAGTCATAGCTCAGTATATGAAAATTGAGAAATGTAATCTGCTACATAAACAAACTGAAATAAAATGGTCTTAA
>JABTXL010002812.1:3146301-3165627 GCA_025134845.1 Neodon shergylaensis
AATGGTTTGAAAAAAAGGTAAAGTCTTTAAAGAGACAAAGTACAGATAGTCATAGATTAAAAGGAGTAAAAAAAATAAACCACATAAAGATAGACTATACACAGAATGTCTGGATTATATATATTATTGTGTTTTCTTTGAAATTTTTTGACTGCAAATGAGCTAAGTACAGAAAGACATTTCATTGTATGGACTGCTAAACTAAACCAGCATGTATACTATTAAGGTATCATGACTTCCAAATTTGGGTCTAAGGACACGTTGCTTTGGAAAAGAGGTTCTTTTCTTGTTTCCACAGAGGATGAGAACCTATGGATTGCTTCCAGATTGGTGTGGTTTGATGGAACAAAAGCCACTGAGGGCCACCCTGAACACTTGCATAAATTACTGTGCTCAACAATCAGTAGGAAGCAGTATGGAGAAAACTATGCCCATATTCCCAAATATTGTCTATAAATGTTTCTCTATCTTTAAAAGGGGATATGCTATAGATATGAATGATTTGCATTGGTATGGATCGTGGTTTATTGATACAAATTTAAGGTCTATTTTCTTCTATGTATATGTATTTCTGATCTTGATTAAGGTATTGTGTTTGTGTAGCCCATTTAAAATGTAATGTATAATTAAGAAATATAATTTAATAGATACTCATCTATAATAGTCAAGCTTCTAGTCATGTTAGTTAGATTTTCTAGATGCACAGAGATATATTTCAGATATATAGGTATTCTTCAAACCTTTCAAAGAATACAAACTGGCATTTAAAATGTTTTGAGAATTTAGAGAGACCGATGAGGGTCTGGTTATGAATCTGGGACCTTCAAGGGAATAGACCTAAGCCAGGATCCTGGTGGGTTTGGCCATGAGACCAGGACCTCCCAGGAACTAGGCCTGAGCCTGACCCTTGCCAGTCTGGGCATGAGTGAACCTGGGACCTCTGAGGGAATAGGTAGAAACCAGATATCACGGCAAAACCAGGCATGATTCTGGGTCTTCAGAGGGAGTGGGCATGAGCCAGGACCTCTGTGGGTCTGGGAATTGGTCTGGGACAGCTAAGGGAATAGGCAGGAACCTTGAACCTCTGTGGGTTCGAGTGTGAGTCTGTGATCTCTGAGGGAGTAAGCAGGTTCTCTGTGGGTCCGGGTACACCTGAGCCTAGGAACTCCGAGGCAGTATACTGCAGCCAGAACCTTTCCAGGTCCAACTCCAACCCAGGGACTTCTGTAGGAGGTAATCCATACCAGGATTTATAGATACAGGTCAATGCAGGTAACCTAGGCCACATTTGCCTTGAGGCAATGAACTCCACCTTGGGTAACAAATTCCTCAGGAGTGGCTCTGAATGAGCTACCTAGGAGAGAGGTCCTGAGGAAACAGAAGCCAGGAGCAAATCCAGTCCTGGAAGCCAACCCAGTCCTAGGAAACTGGCAGACCAAGATGAGCCAGCAACCTGACCCAGAGTCAGTGATCTCCACCAGAACTGGAGTGGAACAGAACCAGCCACCTAGGATAGAGAGTGAACAAGCTCCACCTGGAGCAGAAGCCAGGAGCAAATACAGTCCTGGGAGCCAACCCAGTCCCAGAACACTGGCGGATCAGGATTGAGCCAGCAATCAGATCCAGAGTCAGTGATCTCCATCAGAACAGGTCCAACTTCAAGCCAGGGACTTCTGCAGGAGGAGAACCAGACTAGGATTTTCAGAAACAGATCAAAGCCAGAAACCTAGGCCAAAGTAGGTCTGAGACAGTGCAAGAGAGCAAAGCAAAGCACAGGAGCACTGGGCTATCTCCAGAAACACTGAGGAAACAACAAGGTAACTAGAACTGTTACACCGACTGTACCACGAGGAACAACCATCTGAGCTTTGGACTCACTGGCACCTAGAAGATGATTCAAGAGAATCTCAGACAGACCCAACCACACCTATTAGAGGAAAAGATGAGTAGAAAAGGTAAGATCACACGCTATACCACAAAGAGCAGCACAAAACCAGTAAAACCTAAAGACCCAACAACAGCAAGACTTGAACAACCAAATATAAATCAACCAGAAGAAAATGACTTAAAAATAAATACAAGAAAATGGTTGAAATTCTTAAATGATGGAGGAAAGTCATCTGTCTCTGTGTTACTTTCATTGGTTAATAAAGAAACTGCCTTGGCCCTTTGACAGGACAGAAAATTAGGTAGGCAGAGTAAACAGAACAGGATGCTGGGTAGAAGGCAGTGAGGCATCTGCCATGCCTCTCCTCTCCAAGGCAAATACGATGGAGCTCTGGCCAAAGATGGATGTGGGTTAGAATCTTCCCAGTAAGCCACCACCTTGTGGTGCTACACACATTAAGAGATATGGGTTAAAGCAAGATGTGAGAATTAGTCAGTAAGAGGCCTGAATGGGCCAGGCAGTGTTTAAAAGAATACAATTTGTGTGTTGTTATTTCGGGTGTAAAGCTAGCCATGAGAGAGCTGGGCGGGATGAAAAGCAGGCCTGCTCACCTCCTCACTACACTTAAAGATGAAATGAGAAATTAATTCCCTTAAAGAAATGGAGAAAAAGACAAACAAAAATTGGAAGACATCAGCAAATCACTTAAAGAAAACCAAGAAAAAGAAATCAAACATATAAAAGAAACAATTCAGGATTTGAAAACTGAAATAGAAACAATAAAGAAAACACAAGCCAAAGGAATTATAGAAAGAGAAATCATGAGCAAAAGGTCAGGAACCACAAATGCAAGCATGAAGAGCAGAATACAAGAGATAGAGAGAATCTCAAGTGCTGACAATACAATAGAGGAAAAAGACTCATCAGTTAAAGAAAACATTAAATCTAAGAAAAGCTTAACCCCAAATATCCAGGAAATATGGTACATCATGAAAAGGCCAAATCTTAGAATAATAGGTATAGAATAAGAAGAATTTCAACTCAAAGGCACAGAAAATTTATTTAACAAAATCATAGAAGAAAACTTTCCCTACCTAAAGACAGATATGCCTATGAAGATACAAGAAACTTACAGAACACCAAATAGACTGGATCCAAGAAAAAGTCCTCTTGCCACATAATAATCAAAAAAATTAACATACAGAGTAAAAAGAATATTAAGAGCTCCAAAGGAAAAAGGCCAAGCAAGATATAAAGGTAGACCTATCAAAATTATACCTGACTTCTCATTGGAGACAATGAAAGCCAGAAGGTCATGGTCAAGCATTATGCAGACATTAAGAGACCACGGATGCCAGCACTGACTACAATACCCAGCAAAACTGTCAATCACCATAGAAGGACAAAACAAGATATTCCATGACATACCTAGATTTCACCAATACCTAGCCACAAACACAACCCTACACAAAATACAAGAAGGAAAACTCCAACCCAAGGAATATGGCTACACCAACAAAAACACAATTGATGATGTCATAACAGCAAATCCCAATGAATGAAAATATGCATGAATTAACAACACCAACAATGAAAGCTAAATTAACAGGAGATAGCAATCACTGGTCATTAATATTTTTTGAATGTAAATGAACTCAGTGCACCTATAAAAAGGCACAAGCTAACATATTGGACACAAAAATAGAATCCATCCTTCCTCCTCAGACAAGAAACACTTATCAACCTCAATGACAGACATCATCTCAGAGTACAGGGTTAGGGAAAAAATACCAATCAAATGGACCTAAGAAAGAAACGGGTACAGCTATCCTAATATCTAACAAAATAGACTTCAACCTAAAATCAATCAAAAAAGACAAAGAAGGACATTCCATATTAGTCATAGGAAAAATTCATGAAGAGTAAACTTTAATATTGAACATCCATGCCCCAAATACAAGGGCACCCTTATAGGTCAAAGAAACACTTCTAAAGCTTAAATCATACATTAAACCTTCCATACACTAATAGTGGGAAACGTCAACATTCCCTTCTCACCACTGGACAGGTCAATCAGACAAAATAAAACCAGAGAAGTAAGAGAACTAACATGTTATGACTAAAATGGACTTAACAGACATTTATAAAATACTCCATCCAAACAGAAAAGAATATACCTTCTTCTCAGCACCTCATGGAACCTTCTCAAATTTTGATCACATACTCGGTAACAAAACAAACCTCAAGAAATAAAAAAAAATGTACCTTATCAGATCACCATGGTTTAAAACTAGAAGTCAACAGTGGTAGGCCTTTTGTGGCGAGGTCCCTGGCGAACGGGGAGCCTGGTCCTGTTCCTGAAGACCCTTCTGAGTGGTGAAAGCGATCTTGGCCCACGGCAGGAGCCAGGAAACAGAACGGGGGCATTTTGTAATCGGGTCCCCTGGCCAGCAGGGAAATCTGATCCTGTTTTGGAAGACCCATTAGATAGCATTGGTAGGAGGAGATGGGCAGGTGCCAAGGCAAGAATTCACCCAACACTTCCTACAGGGCAGGCAACCCTGACTGCTCTTTGAGCTTACGAGGGAGGGGGACTTGATTGGGGGAGGGGGAGGGAAAGGGGAGGCGGAGGTGGGGAAGAGACAGAAATCTTTAATAAAAAAATGAATAAATAAAAAAATTATTGGCAATGCTAAAAAAAAAAAAGAATTCACCCAACAATCTGGAAAAGAACATGAAAACACCAGAACCCAATGATCTTACAACAGAAGGACTTGAACACCCTAGCACATAAGAAGTGGAAAAAATTGACTTTATGAAAGCAATAGAGTCCCTCAAACAACATGTAAAAAATGCCCTCATAGAAATGGATGAGAATTACAACAAAAAGTTTGAAGAAATGAGTAAATACGTAAATGATACCCTGGGAAACCAGGAAAAAATGATCAAACAGGTAACGGAAACAGTTCAAGAATTGAAAACTGAATTGGAAGCAAGGACAAAAACACAAACGGAGGATCGGCTGGATATGGAAAATTTAGGTCAACGAGCTGAGACTACAGAAACAAGCATAATCAATAGAATACAAGAGATAGAAGAAAGAATCTCAGATTCTGAGGACACAATACAGAAAATAAACGCACTGATCAAAGAAAACAGCAAATCCAACAAATTCTCATCACAAAACATTCAGCAAATATGGAACACAATAAAAAGACCAAACCTAAGAATAATAGGGATAGAAGAAGGAGAAGAGTCACAACTCAAAGGCCCAGAAAATATTTTTAACAAAATTATGGAAGAAAACTTTCCCAACATAAAGAAAGATATTCCTTTGAATATTCAAGAAGCATACAGAACACCAAATAGACTGGATCAAAAAAAATCCCCTCGCCATATAATAATCAAAACACAAAAGCATACAGATTAAAGAAAGAATATTAAGAGCTGCAAAGGAAAAAGGGCAAGTAACTTATAAAGGTAAACGGATCAGACTTACACCTGACTTCTCTATGGAAACCATGAAAGCCAGAAGGTCCTGGATAGAGGTACTTCAGAAACTTAGAGACCATGGATGCAAGCCCAAATTACTGTACCCAGCCAAGCTATCGTTCACTATCAATGGAGAAAACAAAACATTCCAGTATCAGAACAAATTTAAACAATACGTAGCCACAAATCCAGCCTTAGAGAAAGTAACAGAAGGAAAATCACAACCAAGGAATCCAACATTGCCAACACTGCCTACAATAACTTAGGCATCTAGCGACCCTTCACCAGCACAATTCAAAAAAGGGAGACACACAAACTCTACTACCAAAAACAATAAGAATAACCGGAGTAAACAACCACTGGTCATTAATATCACTTAATGTCAATAGACTCAATTCACCTATAAAAAGGCACAGGCTAAGAGATTGGATACGAAAACAGGATCCAACATTCTGCTCTTTACAAGAACCACATCTCAACCACAAAGACAGGCATCGACTCAGAGTAAAGGGTTGAGAAAAGGTTTTTCAAGCAAATGGACCTAAGAAACAAGCAGGCGTGGCCATACTAATTTCTAACAAAACGGACTTCAAACTAAAATCAATCAGAAGAGATCGAGATGGACATTTTATACTCATAACAGGAACAATTCATCAGGATGAAGTCTCAGTCCTGAATATCTATGCCCCTAATATAAAAGCACTTACTTATGTAAAAGAAATATTACTAAAACTCAAGGCAGACATCAAAACACACACACTAGTAGTAGGAGAATTCAACACACCTCTCTCACCAATGGACAGGTCAATCAGACAGAAACCTAATAGAGAATTAAGAGAATTATTGGAGGTAATGAAGCAAATGGACTTAACAGACATCTATAGAACACTCCACCCAAATAGGAAAGACTATACCTTCTTCTCTGCAGCTCATGGAACCTTCTCGAAAATTGACCACATACTCGGTAACAAAGGAAACCTCCACAGATACAAAAAAATATCAGTTTCCACCTATGTCTTATCAGATCACCACGGATTAAAGTTAGAAGGCAACAACAATGCTACCCCCAGAAAGCCGACAAACTCACGGGAACTGAACAGTCAACTACTGAACCACACCTGGGTCAAGGGAGAAATTAAGAAAGAAATTAAAGTCTTCCTTGAATTTAATGAAAATAAAGAGACAACATAAGCAAACCTATGGGACATGATGAAAGCAGTGCTAAGAGGAAAGTTCATAGCACTAAGTGCCCACCTAAAGAAAACGGAGAAAGCATACATTGGAGACTTAACAGCAACACCTGAAAGCTCTAGAAAAAAAAAAGAAGCAGACGTGCCCAGGAGGAGTAGAAGACTGGAAATAATCAAACTGAGGGCTGAAATCAACAAAATAGATACACAGAAAAGAATCCAAAGAATCAATGAAACAAAAAGTTGGTTCTTGGAGAAAATCAACAAGATCAACAAACCCCTATCCAAACTAATTAAACGACAGAGAGAGAACACGCAAATAAATAAGATCAGACATGAAAATGGGGACATAACCACAGACACAGAGGAAATTCAGAGACTCATTAGATCTGACTACAAAAGCTTGTATGCCACAAAACTGGAAAATGCAAAAGAAATGGACATTTTTTTAGATAAGTACCATATACCAAAGTTAAACCAAGACCAGGTGAACAATCTAAATAGACCTGTAAGTCGCGAAGAATTAGAAGCTGTTATCAAAAGCCTCCCTTCCAAAAAAAAGCCCAGGACCAGATGGTTTCAATGCAGAATTCTACCAGAACTTCCAAGAAGAGCTAATACCTATACTTCTTAAGGTATTTCACAATATAGAAATAGAAGAGTCATTGCCTTTTATGAAGCTACAGTCACCCTGATACCAAAACCTCACAAAGACTTAACCAAAAAAGAGAATTACAGGCCAATCTCACTCATGAACATCGACGCAAAAATTCTCAAGCCGGGCGGTGGTGGCGCATGCCTTTAATCCCAGCACTCGGGAGGCAGAGGCAGGCGGATCTCTGTGAGTTCGAGACCAGCCTGGTCTACAGAGCTAGTTCCAGGACAGGCTCCAAAACCACAGAGAAACCCTGTCTCGAAAAACCAAAAAAAAAAAATTCTCAATAAAATTCTGGCAAACCGAATCCAAGAACACATTAGAAAAATTATCCATTATGATCAAGTAGGCTTCATCCCAGAGATGCAGGGCTGGTTCAACATACGAAAATCTATCAATGTAATCCATCATGTAAATAAACTGAAAGAAAAAAACCATATGATCATTTCATTAGATGCTGAAAAAGCATTCGACAAAATTCAACACCCCTTTATGATAAAGGTCTTGGAGAGATTAGGGATACAAGGGTCATACCTAAATATAATGAAAGCTATTTACAGCAAGCCGACAGCTAACATTAAATTAAACGGAGAAAAACTCAAAGCCATCTCACTAAAATCAGGGACACGACAAGGCTGTCCACTCTCTCCATATCTCTTCACTATATTGCTTGAAGTTCTAGCAATAGCAATAAGACAACAAAAGGGGATCAAGGGGATTTGTATTGGAAAGGAAGAAGTTAAACTTTCGTTATTCGCAGATGATGATAGTGTACATAAGCGACCCCAAAAACTCCACCAAAGAACTTTCACAGCTGATAAACACCTTTAGTAATGTGGCAGGATACAAGATCAACTCCAAAAAATCAGTTGCCTTCCTATACACTAAGGATAAGGAAACAGAGAGGGAAATCAGAGAAGCATCACCTTTCACGATAGCCACAAATATCATAAAATATCTTGTGGTAACTCTAACCAAGGAAGTGAAAGATCTATTTGACAAGAACTTTAAGGGTTTGAAGAAAGAAACTGAAGAAGACACCAGAAAATGGAAGGATCTCCCTTGCTCTTGGATTGGGAGGATCAACATAGTAAAAATGGCAATTCTGCCAAAAGCAATCTATAGATTCAATGTAATCCCCATCAAAATTCTTCACAGACCTTGAGAAGACAATAATCACTTTTATATGGAAAAACAAAAAACCCAGGATAGCCAAAACAATCTTATACAATAAAGGAACTTCTGGAGGCATCCCTGACTTCAAACTCTATTACAGAGCCACAGTATTGAAAACAGCTTGGTATTGGCATAAAAACAGAGAAGTGAACCAATGGAATCGAATAGAAGACCCTGACCTTAACCCACAAACCTATGAACACCTGATTTTCGATAAAGGAGCTAAAAGTATACAATGGTAAAAAGAGAACATCTTCAACAAATTGTGCTGGCATAATTGGATGTCAATCTGTAGAAGAATGAAAATAGATCCATATCTATCACCATGCACAAAACTCAAGTCCAAATGGATTAAAGACCTCAGTATCAGGCTGAACACACTGAACCTGATAGAAGAGAAAGTGGGAAGTACTCTACAACACATGGGCACAGGAGACCACTTCCTACATATAACCCCAGCAGCACAGACATTAAGGGCAACATTGAATAAATGGGACCTCCTGAGACTGAGAAGCTTCTGCAAAGTAAAGACACTGTCACTAAGACAAAAAGGCAACCCACCGACTGGGAAAAGATCTTCACCAACCCTGCAACAGACAAAGGTCTGATCTCCAAAATATATAAAGAACTCAAGAAACTAGACTGTAAAAGGCTAATCAACCCAATTATAAGATGGGGCACTGAGCTGAACAGAGAATTCTCAACAGAAGAATTTCAAATGGCCAAAAGACACTGAAGGTCATGCTCAACTTACTTAGCGATCAGGGAAATGCAAATCAAGACAACTTTAAGATACCATCTTACACCTGTCAGAATGGCTAAAATCAAAAACACCAATGATAGCCTTTGCTGGAGAGGTTGTGGAGTAAGGGGTACACTCATCCATTGCTGGTGGGAATGCAAACTTGTGCAACCACTTTGGAAAGCAGTGTGGCGGTTTCTCAGGAAATTCGGGATCAACCTACCCCTGGGCCCAGCAATACCACTCTTGGGAATATACCCAAGAGATGCCCTATCATACAACAAAAGTATATGTTCCACTATGTTCATAGCAGCATTGTTTGTAATAGCCAGAACCTGGAAACAACCTAGATGCCCTTCAATGGAAGAATGGATGAAGAAAGTATGGAATATATACATATTAGAGTACTACTCAGCAGTAAAAAACAAGGACTTCTTGAATTTTGCATGCAAATGGACGGAAATAGAAAACACTATCCTGAGTGAGGTAAGCCAGACCCAAAAAGAGGAACATGGGATGTACTCACTCATAATTGGTTTCTAGCCATAAATAGAGGACATTGAGCCTATGACTTGTGATCATAGAGAAGCTAAATAAGAAGATGAACCCCAAGAAAAACATATAGGCATCCTCCTGGATACTTACCTTCATCAGGCGATGAAAGGAGACAGAGACAGAGTCCCACAGTGGAGCACCGGACTGAAATCCCAAGGTCCAAATCAAGAGCAGAAGGAGAGAGAACACGAGCAAGGAACTCAGGACCGCGAGGGGTGCACCCACACACTGAGACAATGGGGATGTTCTATCGGGAACTCACCAAGGCCAGCTGGACTGGGTCTGAAAAAGCATGGGATAAAACCGGACTCGCTGAACATAGCGGACAATGAGGACTGCTGAGAAGTCAAGAACAATGGCACTGGGTTTTGATCGTACTGCCATGTACTGGCCTTGAGGGAGCCTAGCCTGTTTGGATGCTCACCTTACTAGACCTTGAAGGAGGTGGGAGGTCCTTGGACTCCCCACAGGGCAGGGAACCCTGACTGCTCTTCGGGCTGATGAGGGAGGGGGAGTTGATTGGGGGAGGGGGAGGGAAATGGGAGGCGGTGGTGCTGTGAAAAACATCAACAACAAAATGTAAATGCACAGCAATCATTGCTTTTTATAAAACGTTAGGCCAAAGGAAGCTTGGGTTCACATAAATAAGTGTGCCTTATTCTTGACAATAGCTAAATTCATAGAATATATAGAAATCAGATATTTGCTATGCTTAATGTCAGTATCTAGTAGCAGTTTCACAAGGGAGATTTAGGACAATGTGGGCCACCTTGAGTTGGGATCGAATTGGAAAAGCAAGATGAGCTTGCTGCTTTGTCAGTTGTGAAACTTCTGGTAAGCTTTTTAGAATACTCTGTTCTTTTCTGGTGTCCCTGATCATGGGGGAGGGAGTACAATAAAGATATTTCATTTGTAGATGAGCATCCCACTGTCATTTATTTTCTGTATTTTGAAAATTATGAGTTTTCTGTTAACAACGCCACACTCCACATGATGTGGGAGTGTCATATATCAATCTGTTGGTTTTATTGGTTAATTAATAAAGAAACTGCTTGGTCTGATAGGTGAGAACATAGGTGGGTGGAGTAAACAGAACAGAATGCTGGGAAGAAGGGAAGTGAGGTAGACGCCATGCCGCTCCTCTCCAGGGCAGACGCGATGAATCAAGCCGCCAGGTCAGACATGCTGAATCTTTCCCGGTAAGACTGGTGCTACACAGATTACTAAATATGGGTTAGGCAAGATGTGAGAATTAGCCATTAAGAGGCTAGAACTAATGGGCCAAGCAGTGTTTAAAAGAATACAGTTTCCGTGTAATTATTTCAGGGCATAAGCTAGTCAGGCGGCTGGGAACCGGGTGGCAGGAACACAGCCTGCAGCTCCTTCAACAAATGGGAGCCGGGTGGCCGGAACGCAGCCCACAGCTCTTCACTACACTCCACAAAAGCCTGATGAGATTGGAGATCTGAGCTGTTACATGAGAGTAAACATAAAAACTTGGTGGCAGCATGGGACTCTGTCCATTTAGCATAGTAATAGTAGGTTCATCAACAGAGCCAGCAAACTACAAATCTTGGCCCATGGCCAGATTTACAGTACTCTTTAGTTCAATTATTTTTCAATATTAAATAGTAAGAACATGGAAGCTCTTTGGGAAACAAAGAGACAGCCAGCATGAGATGCAGCAATCACACTCCTGGGCACAGATCCAAGGGACACAGAGCCAGCAGCTCAAAATTGGTTCACGTGCCCACAGCTGTGCCATTCACAATAACCAAGGATTGGGAATCACCAAATGTCTGTCTGCTGGTGAATAAGAAAGACATGGAACAGCAACACACTGGGAAACTTCCCCAGCCATCTCAACCTCCGGTTACAAAATGAGACACAGTGCTGGCTTTCAGCAAATACGGAACATATTTGTTGAAATTCTCTTCAGAAATAACAGTAATTTATAGCTTAAATTGTGCTTTCTACTAATATCCCTCTTGTTCATCACAGCGATAACTACACTGCATCACGTGTCAGTTCTAATGCAGATGTGCAGGGTAAAATCTGGGTCCTTTATAGACTGGAAATGGTAGTGGGAGATCTGAATCCCCACCAGAAACCATAGTGCAACAAAGCTCACACTATTTCTATTGTCAATGACATAAAGAAACAGGTCATGAGAGAGAACAGGCTAATGGGAGAATACACAAATGTCACAGTTTAATCCAAATCACACTTAAGTGTGAGTTTCAACATACAACTTGCACAACAGTGTACCCACTAATGTTACTATGACTGCCTTGAAAATTTACTTCCCTTGAAGTTCTCACTCCAATATTTGAATTAGGTTTGGCCAGAATTTGTCCTTTCACCCACAAGGGAAGGTGATACTTTGAGTAGAGGGAACAACTTCTCAGAATAATGATTAAACTGGGTCACTCTGTGCCCAGATATTTCCACATAGAACCTGTGTTCTATCTCTGATGTCCAGCTTCATCCACAAGAGTACAGGACAGAGCAATATGACAAGACTTAGGACCCAGCAATGGCCACTCCTTCACCTGCTGTAAAACCTGTCCTTCCATCAGGCACTCTGACTTCCCACAATCTCCAAATGACACCCAGAACTCCTCATGATCATGAGTCACGTAACACAAGGAACTAAATGAATGCAAAACCCAGAGTAACTCCCATAAAACATCCTCATGGCAGAAGCTGGACACTCTGTTGGCAAGGACAGAGCCAAGCAAATTCAGTCGAACATTTAAAGCTTTTCATGATCATCTGCTGACCTTTGCAACATTCTGAATCCCTGTAGAAAATGTACAGTGGCCCCATTGTCAGGAGTGCCCAGCAATCTCCAACACTGGGTATCAGTCATGTTTCTCATCCCCCCATCCCTTCGTGAGAACACTGGAAACATGGTGGTTGAGAGACCGCAGCTCCAGCACAGGAGAAGAATGGACATGAGAAAGAGTCCCTAGTCAGAAAAGGGCTGACAAAAACAGTTCCCAACACTGCACACCATACACGTGCACGGGGATAGTGGCTGGAAACATACCTGGACAGTGTGATCATTTACAAACACTTTACCAAGTGTAAGGTCCACTAAGGATGGGACAAGTTAAAGCATGCGCCTCCAGGATTCTCTGCACCTCACACTGCACTCTGCCTGCAGGGTCCTCCACTGTGATGCAGTCATGCTCTGTATTTATCCACCATGTAGTTATTTATTTCTGTAAGTTCCTAATAAAACTAAGGGCCGCTGAGGCAAAGACTCAGCTAATAATTCACGGGGCACTACATGCTAAAATATTAGTGCAGACAGGTAAGGTAGAAAACAAGATGTGTATTTTTTAAGCCAGATACAGGGACAGAGGAATGTGCCTTGCAGGTGAGTGCCGGCAATAAACCAGAATCTGAGATGATGAGGAAGAGTGTGGGCTCAGATATCTGAGATGAAGAAGCAGCATTGTCAACTGTGCTTCTCTCAAGCAGAAACCTCAAAAAGATTGAGGGCTGACAGACCATGTATGTAGGTGATTCCCATGGAGGTGTCTCTGTGAAACACTTCCATCTAGTACCCCTAATTTAAGTGTTTCCAAAGATGCTTGACACAGTTTGGGAAAGAATAAGGAGGGACCAAGCTGGGAAGTAAATGAGGCCATGATGCCCTTTGAGATTCCCAGAATTCAGTGAGGTGAGCCTTCTGTGATGTCACAGGTAAAGCCCTGCCCTCGGAACAGCAGTGTTCTCTGCCTGAAGAGAACACAGTATCCACCAAGGAGGGTTGGGATTTGAAGCCAGCCCAAATGTCTGGGTAAGTTTGGGCTGTTTTCTGGGAGGGACACTACCTGAAATTCAGCACATGAGTGACTCACTCAGTGGGAGGCACTTCTTCATCGGAACCTTAAATATGGAGACTAAACAGAGTGAGGGACTGGAAATGTTCCTGCCCGAGGATAGTTCATTCTAAGCAGGATGAGAAAGAGCAGGGATGAGAAGTCTCATAGCAGTGAGCCTAGCCCCCAACGACCACAGGGAGAGAAAACCTCCTCTCACCAGAGACGGGGGCTGCACAGGTGTCTCTGGACCAGGTAAGGAAGGAAGAACATTGCAGTTCACATGCCCAAAATAGCCCTTCACTCAGAGCTTGTCCAGGGAAGATGAAAAGCATCTAGGATACGGATGTCAGCTTCACTAAGGACTTCTGTTGTACCAATGTCTTCATTTGTACTCATAGCTGATACAGTCCCTCAACAAACATTACTGTCACTGTCATAAGAAACATCTCGGCAGACTCTACCCTCTAATTCTCTCCTGTACATGGTTTTTACCTTCATGTGTGCTCATGTCTGCAGGTTTATATGCTAGGTAGGAAATAACTTAGAGAGGACACTGAATGCTGTCCCATCGCTTGTTGTAAGAGTCAGGGTGATTTTTTTTAAGTCAGACTTTGTTAATAACGATGACCTCACCACATGGACAGCCTTCTACTCTGCTGGGACAGTGTGCTCATCACAGTGTGGGAAAGCATGGCTGTTCCTCAAGCTACACTCAGACAGAGAGGAAGAAGCTGGACAGAGGTGTGGTCAGGCCTCTGTTACCTCATAAAATATCCAGGGAAAAGGCTGTGCAGTTGATGGGAGGGAATCCTGTGTCTATAAGGGTAGACTGGATTCCATAAGGAACTGCAGGTATTCTGTGAGGTTTGAGGCATGTGGAGGGAGACATACATGCAGGATATCTGTGAATATGGCCTAATTAAACATCACTGTGCTATACTGGGAAGTAGAGAATGAAAAAGGGTATGAGGCACAATGTGGTTTTGAGGGTCCTATTTTTTTTCAATTCAGGGTTTCCCTGTGTAGCTTTGGAGCCTGTCCTGGAAATAGTTCTTGTAGACCAGGTTGGCCTCAAACGCACAGAGATCCACTTGTCTGGGTGCTGGTATTAAAGGTGTGTGCCACCATTGCTCGGCCAAGGTGCCTTTTAACAGGACCTGTGCCATAGCAGTAGAAATGATTTATCTATTGTGATATAAGCTGAGGAACTTGTCAAACAAGGATTCATGGAGATGACACCCACGACTCACCAGAGAATGAGGTCCAGAGATGACATCACCCAAACTGTATAACTGACTGATGCAGGATGAAGCCTGTGGTTGTGCTCTAAGTCCTGGCAACTGTCAGCTATGGCAGCCCATAGTGTCCAGGGCAGGTGGGAAATACTTCACAGACTCCCACTGTAGGGGTCTGAAGGGACTTTGTGTCTTCCCATCATTAATCTTCTCATTTCTAACTATGGATTGTGCCCTCTATGACTGAAGTTAGAGACAGGATATGAAACAGAACTAAAGCCATCTTCCTAACCCCAAACCCTGCCCACTATGGACATTTATATTTAAATGCTATGTTATACCGTGTATGATCTGGATATGTGTGTGTGTTTATATGTACATATGCATGAGGGCATGTGCCTTCAGGTATTACATGCATGCAAGTAGGTGTAGGAGCAAAGACCTGAATGATGGTGACAGGGGCTCAATGTAGTTCTTGAGGTATCCTGATCTAACACACAGGGATCCTAGTAAGAAGCAAAAAGAACAGTGAATACAAGCCTGTCTGCAGAGTGACATGCCACACAAAATATCCAGGACAGAAACCTATACACAGCAGAAAGAAAAGGTCTAGAGATAACCTGGTCTAAGACTCAAGGGTAAAACCTACAGAAGGTTAATGATCAACAGTGGACAGCAACAGCTGTGACAATCCCTCGGGAGGCATGAGCAGCACAAGGAGGACAGGAAGTGCTTCACTGGGACCTTCTCTTAGGCTTCTCCAGATGTGAACTTGACTGAAAACAACCATCTTTATTCAGGTCACAGGCCTTCACTACTGGGCCATATGTAGTTATATCACACTCTCAATATCAACTTTTTACACTTGTATTTTCATTTTAGAAACTTGTGTTACTGTATCTGTTACCTGTGCATGAATCTCTACATACATGTTCATGTGCGTGGCTACTATGTTAGTTCTTTATTTCTATTAATCGACACCTGTACTTTTTGAGAAAAGGTGAAATCAGCTGAGTCAGCCACTACCTGTGTCAGGACTCCTGGTTCCAAACTTCAACAGGAGGAAGCTCTGCTCTTATTCCGTTCTTCAGGGACTGACATTCTCAGAAGTCATCGACTACAATGACAGGGTCATGTTTGGAAACTTCATGATATCCTGTTTCCTAGGCAATCCTACCTCAAGCTGTGTTCAGTGGTGGTGAGGGGACAGATTACAGGGCAAATTTAACAGTCAGCTTGGTGTCTAGGATCTATCAGATGGCACAGTCCAATTCAGAGGTCTATACAAATTTCCTGACAACCTTGGAATCAGAAATGATAGACCAAACATTGTATCTTGCAAATTTTGGATGAGTTTGAC
The DNA here is from genome assembly GCA_025134845.1 of Neodon shergylaensis. NCBI lineage: Eukaryota > Metazoa > Chordata > Mammalia > Rodentia > Cricetidae > Neodon > Neodon shergylaensis. Next base: position 3,162,431 of record JABTXL010002812.1, read on the forward strand.
TCATGGCCACGGAACTTGCTCCTGCCAGGTGTGAAGTCCACTCGAGGAGGAAGAGGACTGGATGTGAGCTTGTACCCAAGCCATGGTCAGAAATGGAGTCTGTGGGGACTTCCGTAAGTACAAGGCCAAAAACCACATGTGTACAACAGTAATGGATTACCTGTCTCTCCTCACTACATATTTCACCTTTCTATTAATATCATGTATAATTTGTATCATCCGGATGGTGGGGAATAGATGTCTGTGTTTGTGCATGTTTCCATGAGCACGGGTCAAGAATATACCAGAAAAGAACAGCAATATTCTCCTCAATAACTATCCATACGTCTATTGTTTTGATGTTTCTCCTTTGCTTTTTCAGAGAAACTAACCTGATATGAAGACTAATGTAAAAGTATTAATCTTTTACAATACATGTCTTTTCAGGGTCAATCGCTTAGCCTCAGACATCCAAGGACCGAAAGAGAAGAGAAGTGGGCCTAGGCCCAATGGAGAAGATATGTGGAACTGGGTCTAATGTTTACCCTGAAGTAGCCTGGACCCATTGAAGAAGACATGGTGGACTGGGCCTAAACTTTGTCTGAAGAAGTCTGCGCCTAATGAAGAAAAGATGTGGGCCTGGGCCAAACCCTTACCCTGAAGAGGCCTGGGCCCAATGAAGAAAAGATGTGGACCTGGGCCTAACCATTACCCTGAAAAGGCCTGGGCCCAATGAAGAATACAAGTGGGCCTAGGCCTAGCCCTAACCCTGAAGAAGACTGGGCCCAAGGAGAAAAGATGTTGGCCTGGGCCTAACTCTTACCCTGAAGAAGCCTGAGCCCAATGAAGAAAAGATGTGGGACTGGGCCTAAGAATTACCCTAAAAAGGCCTGGGCACAATGAAGGAAAGGTGTGGGCCTGGGCCTAACCATTAAGCTGAAGAGGCCTGGGCGCAATGAAGAAAAGATATGGGCCTGGGACAAAACCTTACCTTAAAGAGGCCTAGGCCCAGTGGAGAAAAGATGAGAGCCTGGGCCTAACCCTTACCCGGAAGAGGCCTGGGCCCGATTAAGAGAAGATGTGGGCCTGGGCCTAACCCTTACCCTGAAGAGGCCTGGGCCCAATGAAGAAAAGATGTGGGCCTGGGCCAAACCTTTACCCTGAAGAGGCCTGGGCCCAATGGAGAAAAAATGTGGGCCTGGGCCTAACCATTATCCTGAAGAGGCCTGGGCCCCATGAAGAAAAGATGTGGGCCTGGGCCTAACCCTTACCCTGAAAAGTCCTGGGCCCAATGGACAAAAGATGTGGGCCTGGACCTAACATTTACAATGAAGTGCCCCGGGCCGAGGGAAGAGAAGATGTGGCCCTGGGCCTAACCCTTAACCCGAAGAAGCCTGGGCCCAATGGAGAAAAGATGTGGACCCGGGCCTAACCCTTACCCTGAAGAGACCTGGGCCCAAGGAAGAAAATATGAGGGCCTGGGCCATACCCTTGCCCTGAAGAGGCCTGGGCCCAATGAAGAAAATATGTGGGCCTGGGCAGAACATTAAAAAGGAATTAGCCTGGGCCCAGTGAAGAAGAGATGTGGGCCTGGACCTAACCCTTACCCTGAAGAAGCCTGGGCCCAAGCAAGAAAAGATGTGGACCTACGCCTAACTTTTACCCTGAAGAGGCCTGGGCCCAATGAAGAAAAGATGTGGGCCTGGGCCTAACCATTATCCTGATGAGGCCTGAGCTCCATGAAGAAAAGATGTGGGCCCGGGCTAAACTCTTACCATGAAGAGGCCTGGGCCCAATGAAGAAAGGATGTGGGCCCAGACTAGACCCTTACGCTGAAGAGGCCTGGGCCCAAAAAAGAAAAGATGTGGGCCTGGGCCAAACCTTTACCCTGAAGAGGCCTGGGCCCCATGAAGAAAAGATGTGGGCCTGGGCCTAACCGTACCCTGAAGAGGCCTGGGCCCAATGAAGAAAAGATATGGGCCCGGGCCTAACATTTGCGCTGAAGTGGCCTTGGTCCATGAATAAAAGATGTGGGCCTGGGCCTAACCCTTACCCTGAAGAGGCCTTGGCCCAATGAAGAAAAGATGTGGGCCTGGGCCAAACCCTTACCCTGAAGAGGCCTGGGACCAATGAAGAAAAGATGTGGGCCTGGGCCAAACCTTTACCCTGAAGAGGCCCGGGCCCATGAAGAAAAGATGTGGGCCTGGGCCTAACCCTTACCCTGAAGAAGCCTGGGCCCAATGGAGAAAAGATGTGGACCCGGGCCTAACCATTACCCTGAAGAGGCCAGGGCCCAAGGAAGAAAATATGTGGGCCTGGGCCACACCCTTACCCTGAAGAGGCCTGGGCCCAATGAAGAAAAGATGTGGGCCTGGGCCTAACCATTATCCTGATGAGGCCTGAGCTCCATGAAGAAAAGATGTGGGCCCGGGCTAAACCCTTACCATGAAGAGGCCTGGGCCCAATTAAGGAAGGATGTGGGCCCAGGCTAGACCCTTATGCTGAAGAGGCATGGGCCCAAAAAAGAAAAGATGAGGGCCTGGGCCAAACCTTTACCCTGAAGAGGCCTGGGCCCAATGAAGAAAAGATGTGGGCCTGGGCCTAACCCTACCCTGAAGAGGCCTGGGCCCAATAAAGAAAAGATATGGGCCCGGGCCTAACATTTGCTCTGAAGTGGCCTGGGTCCATGAATAAAAGATGTGGGCTTGGGCCTAAGCCTTACCCTGAAGAGGCCTGGGCCCAATGAAGAAAAGATATGGGCCTGGGCCAAACCCTTACCCTGAAGAGGCCTGGGCCCAATGAAGAAAATATGTGGGCCTGGGCAGAACATTTAAAATGAAGTAGCCTGGGCCCAGTGAAGAAAAGATGTGTGCCTGGGCCTAACCCGTACCCTGAAGAGGCTTGGGCCCAAGCAAGAAAAGATGTGGACCTAGGCCTAACTTTTACCCTGAAGAGGCCTGGGCCAAATGAAGAAAAGATGTGGGCCCGGGCTAAACCCTTACCATGAAGAGGCCTGGGCCCAATGAAGAAAGGATGTGGGCCTAGGCTAGACCCTTACGCTGAAGAGGCCTGGGCCCAAAAAAGAAAAGATGTGGGCCTGGGCCAAACCTTTACCCTGAAGAGGCCTGGGCCCCATGAAGAAAAGATATGGGCCTGGGCCTAACATTTGCGCTGAAGTGGCCTTGGTCCATGAATAAAAGATGTGGGCCTGGGCCTAA
>JABTXL010002812.1:3165637-3177588 GCA_025134845.1 Neodon shergylaensis
CAATGGAGAAAAGATGTGGACCTGGGCCTAACCATTACCCAGAAGAGGCCTGGGCCCACGGAAGAAAATATGTGGGCCTGGGCCAAATCTTTACCCTGAAGAGGCCTGGGCCCAATGAAGAAAAGATGTGGGCCCAGGCCTAACCGTTACCCTGAAGAGGCCTGGGCCCAATGAAGAAAATATGTGGGCCCAGGCCTAACACTTACCCTGAAGAAGCCTGGGCCCAATGGAGAAAAGATGTGGACCCGGGCTTAACCATTACCCTGAAGAGGCCAGGGCCCAAGGAAGAAAATATGTGTGCCTGGGCCACACCCTTACCCTGAAGAGGCCTGGGCCCAATGAAGAAAAGATGTGGGCCTGGGCCTAACCATTATCCTGATGAGGCCTGAGCTCCATGAAGAAAAGATGTGGGCCCGGGATAAACCGTTATCCTGAAGAGGCCTGGGCCCAATGAAGAAAAGATGTGGGCCTGGGCCTAACCATACCCTGAAGAGGCCTGGGCCCAATGAAGAAAAGATATGGGCCCGGGCCTAACATTTGCGCTGAAGTGGCCTGGTTCCATGAATAAAAGTTGTGTGCCTGGGCCTAAGCCTTACCCTGAAGAGGCCTGGGCCCAATGAAGAAAATATGTGGGCCTGGGCAGAACATTTAAAATGAAGTAGCCTGGGCCCAGTGAAGAAAAGATGTGGGCCTGGGCCTAAGCCTTACCCTGAAGAGGCCTGGGCCCAATGAAGAAAATATGTGGGCCTGGGCAGAACATTTAAAATGAAGTAGCCTGGGCCCAGTGAAGAAAAGATGTGGGCCTGGGCCTAACCCTTACCCTGAAGAGGCTTGGGCCCAAGCAAGAAAAGATGTGGACCTAGGCCTGACTTTTACCCTGAAGAGGCCTGGGCCCAATGAAGAAAAGATGTGGGCCTGGGCCTAACCATTGTCCTGATTAGGCCTGAGCTCCATGAAGAAAAGATGTGGGCCCGGGCTAAACCCTTACCATGAAGAGGCCGGGGCCCAATGAAGAAAAGATGTGGGCCCAGGCTAAACCCTTACGCTGAAGAGGCCTGGGCCCAATGAAGAAAAGATATGGGCCCGGGCCTAACATTTGCGCTGAAGTGGCCTTGGTCCATGAATAAAAGATGTGGGCCTGGGCCTAACCCTTACCCTGAAGAGGCCTGGGCCCAATGAAGAAAAGATGTGGGCCTGGGCTTAACCCTACCCTGAAGAGGCCTGGGCCCAATGAAGAAAAGATATTGGCCCGGGCCTAACATTTGCACTGAAGTGGCCTTGGTCCATGAATAAAAGATGTGGGCCTGGGCCAAACCCTTACCCTGAAGAGGCCTGGACCCAATGAAGAAAAGATGTGGGCCCGGGCCAAACCTTTACCCTGAATAGGCCCGGGCACATGAAGAAAAGATGTGGGCCTGGGCCAAACCCTTACCCTGAAGAGGCCTGGACCCAATGAAGAAAACATGTGGGCCTGGGCCAAACCTTTACCCTGAAGAGGCCCGGGCCCAATGAAGAAAAGATGTGGGCCCAGGCTATACCCTTACCATGAAGAAGCCTGGGCCCAATGAAGAAGAGATGTGGGTCCGGGCCTAACCCTTACCCTGAAGAGGCCTGGGCCCAATGAAGAAAAGATGTGGGCCTGGGCCTAACCATTACCCTGAAAAGTCCTGTGCCCAATGAAGAAAAGATGTGTGCCTGGGCCAAACCTTTACCCTGAAGAGGCCTGGGCCCAATGGACAAAAGGTGTGGGCCTGGGCCTAACATTTACAATGAAGTGCCCCGGGCCGAGGGAAGAGAAGATGTGGCCCTGGGCCTAACCCTTACCCTGAAGAAGCCTGGGCACAATGGAGAAAAGATGTGGGCCCAGGCCTAACCGTTACCCTGAAGAGGCCTGGGCCCAATGAAGAAAATATGTGGGCCCAGGCCTAACACTTACCCTTAAGAAGCCTGGGCCCAATGGAGAAAAGATGTGGACCTGGGCCTAAACATTACCCTGAAGAGGCCAGGGCCCACGGAAGAAAATATGTGGGCCTGGGCCAAACCTTTACCCTGAAGAGGCCTGGGCCCAATGAAGAAAAGATGTGGACCCGGGCCTAACCATTACCCTGAAGAGGCCTGGGCCCAAGGAAGAAAATATGTGGGCCTGGGCCACACCCTTACCCTGAAGAGGCCTGGGCCCAATTAAGAAAGGATGTGGGCCCAGGCTAGACCCTTACGCTGAAGAGGCTTGGGCCCAAAAAAGAAAAGATGAGGGCCTGGGCCAAACCTTTACCCTGAAGAGGCCTGGGCCCCATGAAGAAAAGATGTGGGCCTGGGCCTAACCATTATCCTGATGAGGCCTGAGCTCCATGAAGAAAAGATATGGGCCCGGGCCTAACATTTGCGCTGAAGTGGCCTGGGTCCATGAATAAAAGATGTGTGCCTGGGCCTAAGCCTTACCCTGAAGAGGCCTGGGCCCAATGAAGAAAAGGTGGCCTGGGCCTACCATTTATAATGAAGTGCCCCGGGCCCAGTGAAGAAAAAATGTGGGCCTGGGCCTAACCCTTTCCCTGAAGAGGCCTGGGCCCAAGCAAGAAAAGATGTGGACCTAGGCCTAACTTTTACCCTGAAGAGGCCTGGGCCCAATGGAGAAAAGATGTGGGCCTGGGCCTAACCCTTACCCTGAAGAAGCCTGGGGCCAGTGAAGAAAAGATGTGGGCCTGGGCTTAACCTTTACAATGAAGTGCCCCGGGCCCAGGGAAGAGAAGATGTGGGCCGGGCCTAACCCTTACCCTGAAGAGGCCTGGGCCTAATGAAGAAAAGATGTGGGCCTGCGCCTAACCATTATTCTGATGAGGCCTGAGCTCCATGAATAAAAGATGTGGGCCCGGGATAAATTCTTACCATGAAGAGGCCTGGGCCCAATGAAGAAAAGATGTGGGCCTGGGCCTAACCCTTACCCTGAAAAGTCCTGTGCCCAATGATGAAGATTTGGTTACCTGGCCTAAACTTTACAATGCAGAGGCCTGGGTCTAAAGAATTAGATAGTTGGGCCTCAGCCTAATATTTACCCAGAAAAGTTCTGGGCTCAATGAAGATGATATTCGTGCCTGGCTCATCCCTTATTCTCAAGAGGCCTGGGCCCCATTAACATAAGATGTATGCTTAGGCCTAACCCTTACCTTTAAGAGGCTGTGGATGAATAAAAGGGAGTTGTGGACTTGGGCTTAATCCTGACATTAGGGAAATCTAGGCCCAATGAAGAAGACATGTAGCCTTTGACCTAATCCTTTCCCTTAAGAGCTCTGGCCTTAGTGATGAAGAACTGGGCCTGGTCCTACCTGTGACCTTGAAGAAGGCCAGACCAAAACAAGAAGAGATGTGGGCCTGGGCCATTCCCTAACCCTGAATAGGCTTGGGCCCAAAGAAAGAAGACATGTGGATTCCTTAACACTGAAGGGGCTTGAGACAAAAGAGCGGATAGATGGGAACCTGGGCCATTCTGTAACACTGAAGATGTTTTAGCCCTAAAAAGACAAGGTGTGGGCCTGACCCATCTTTATCCATGAAGAGGCTTGAACCCAGATTAGAAAGGTATGATGGTCTGAGCCTATCGTTCATATGGAAGAGGGCTTGGCCTTATGAAGCAAAATATGACCCTGTGACTGTTTCAGACTTGAAGAGACCAAGCCCAAATGAAGGGATGTGGGCCTGGGTCATTCACTAAGCCTAAGGAGCCCCTGCCCTTAGTAAAGGAGAAATGTGGGGCTGGGCCTACTTTTGTCCATGTAGAGGCCCAAGACCAGCAAAGAAAATCTATGGGCCAGGGTCTATTGCTAAACAGAAGAACCCCAGCCCCAAAATAGTAGAGATGTGGGTTTGGGTGAATCCCTAATCCTCAAGAGGCTTAGGCCCAAATAAAAGGAGAGATGTGGGCCTGGGCCCATCTCTAAAACTGAAGACTTTTGGGTCCTAAAAAGATCTTAGGATCTGTGTTTATATCGTATGCTGCAGAGTCCAGGGCCTAAAGCAAGATGAGATGAGGCTGAGGACCTCTCCATGAATACAGAGAGCCCTGAGCCCAAAGAAGAAGAGATGTATGTCTGGAGCTATACCTGACCCTCAGCAATAATGGGCCCAGAGCATCAAGACATTTGGGAGAATACAAAACGAGCAAAGGCCTAAAGAACCAAGCACACAGGAGTGTGCCCATGGTGGAATCAAAAACACAAGTATCTTGGGCCTAGATCAAACAGAGCCCTGGGACAGCTGGCCCAGATTCATTCTCTCCCAATAAGCCCTGGACATAAAGAAGAGTGCCAAGGCCAAAACTAAAGAGAATCAACATTGTGTTTAGACCATGTACCATGAGCCACACTGGTCCTAGGCCTCATTTTCAGCTATTTTACAACCAGCTGAGACATCAATGCAGAGACATGGCAGCTTTTTCATCCATACTCATGGCCTTGACTACACTACTCTCTTTCTGAGCACTCATGGAAACTGACAAGCTGACCACATCCTCAACACATGTCAGCAAGTATGAACCATGGCTGTGATGTGCCAGGGCCTATATTGAGATGATATATCAATATAGACATAGCATATAAAAAAGAGTGTCATACTGTGCCCTCTAGCTGTCTGAGACATAATCTTACCTCGAATTAAAGAGATCTTAAACTGATTTCTTTAGGAATAAACAGTTCTCAAATGTAATTCACATAATAGTTTTCTAAGAACTGTCGACTAATGCAAATCTGGTCTTGTTCTGAGTAACTGACTCCTGGTCCCATTATATCTTTCAAGACTCACAACTTGATGACGTAATTATTATCTAGGAGCAAGGTCATGAACAGATCTCAAAGGAAATCTGTCCGCTCCTGAACCACAAGTATTCTGGGCGATCATCTTCAAGGGTGTATGGGCCGCACCCTTGCTCTATGCATTCCAGGACAAAAATCCCACCACAGAGGAGCCAGGCCTTAAAGGGACCAAACCTCATCTCAATGATCAAAAGAAAGGAACACCCAATAACCATGACCAGGACTGAAGCCAAGCATTATCTTCATGTCAATTTATTTTGTTGGACACACCATAGCCTCATCTGTGACCCAGGCCATGCCATGTTCACCAAGACAACTGCAATCTTCACCAGTTAGGGACATCAGGTCATAAGCCATGAACTCTGATCCAGAAGAAGTTCATCTTAAAGCTCCTTTTGGTTTTATTCTGGTTAGTGGGTTATATTCGTGATAGTACCAACACAGGCAAAATTCTCACAAATGTGTCAAGGCCACCTCATGGCTTTGAAATAATCTGGACCACACATGAATGTCAAATAACAGGAACACAGCTTGGAATGAAGGGTGTGCGGCCGCACCCAGGAAATCCTCTGTGTCCAGGTCAAGAACAACAGTTTGACCTTGGGTCTGACCTAGGACCTGTACTACTACAGTAATGTCTACACACTATATCGCCATGAGTTGGTTGTCTGAAGAATGAGAAAAGGACAAAGGCCATAAACTGACATCATGGTGTCCTGCCAGCTTCCTGATTACCAGTAAATCAGGTCAAGATTAAATTTTAGGGTGTGTGGGCCGCACCCTCTCTTTACAAGACCAAGTACTTTGCTGACAGTAAGGGAGCCAGGACCACAAACCATGACCTTGACCACAAACCATGACCTTAAATGTGACAAGGACCCACTCTCCTTAATGATAAAAAACATGGTCATAACTTAATATCAAGAGTGATTATATCGCACATGGCCCTATGCTTTCTTTAACTAGTTTAGACTCTGTTCACCAAATACATTAAATGAAGAAAGAAGGCTTCCTGAGTGGATTGAAGACCCCAAATTGATAGCAATGTGGGCTGTAGCTCACTTTCCACCAAGAAACCTGTGTCAAATTTGAATTCTCTCCATCAAATGCAGGAGATATGCTCACCAGGGAGGACCCAGGACCATAAAACATGGCCTTCATCGTGTGTGGGAGACACCAGAGAGACAATCTGGGCAGATTTGGCAAGATGAGTGTGCAGGCCACACCCATGAGCCATTATATGCCCCCCTGTCTCCAATAGCTTCAGGACATTTGATTGTGTTTGTGTTGGACAACACCACAGCCTCAGAGAAAAATGGAACCACACAATGACCAGAGTTGATTTTGTGGTATATGACATCAGCCTCACAGACTTCCAGACTGTGGTCTAAATATTCATTTCCTGATACATCAGGCTTCCCACCTTCTCATTGCTGACTTTGGCCCTCAGCCTGACCTGATTAGAAACATCAAGAAAGCCATTGGATTTTGAATGTCATGACCCAGGACATAGCTTTAATAAAAATGCATAATGGAAAATGCTGAAGTCCCTCCTCTGGAGGCATGTTTGATGGCATGCTCAAAGACGAGACATGCATTCCTATGTTTGATCACAGGAGCCTACCTAGAAGACGACAGGATTATAACCTGATGACTATAGATCTCTCATAGGTCTAAAGCCTTCCAGTCATCAGTCTTACTACAAGTGTCTTTCCAAATGTTTTGTATATAGTTTTGAATAAATATAATGTTGATATGCTATCATGGTTGATATGTCTATTTGTCTTGAAATGTCTATTTGGCCCTTTCCTTTTCCTGAAGATAGATGAACTTCCATCCATGGTTTTTAACTTTTCCATTTGCAGGAATCACTTAAAAAAATTGAGTGAAAGGGGTCAAATAGGCAAGATTCCTCACCTAGCTGTAAAATCACTGGGATAAAATTCCTAATTTGGAGGAGCAGCTCCCAACCACATCTGGTGGCAAAATCTGATTAGTTGCTGAGGAAAGTCTGGGAGACAGAGGAGTAACTGAAGGTTCAGTGTGGATCACAGGACACCAGAATCTGGAAATTGTCTTCTGGTGAGACTCCATGTGAGGATGAGTGGACTCCCACTGATATCCTCTGCATGGTGCCCCAACACAGTCAGGTACAGTTCATGTCAGAGGAACAGTAAAATGTGTTCTGCTCCTTCAATTAGAGATGCTAGAGGTTGACCTGTTGCATCTCTGGACTTGCCCCTCATGATCTTTGGAAGCACAGGTTGCAGATTTGCTGGTGTGTTCCTTATTGATTGTAATAGACACAGTGAGGGTGATTCCTAGAAATGACATGGAATCCACACCCATGAAACCACAAAATGTGAGAGTCAAAATGAGACAGAAAGAAGGACAATCCCATTGGACAGGCTTTTGTGGGTGGGAGAAACCTCATGGGGACTCAACCCAACACAAAGAGCTGTAGGCAACTGAGGGTTGCTGATGGAGGGAGAATTAGCTGTCCCTAGACATGAGTCCTCTACCTGGTCATTCAGTACCTAGTATTCAGACCTGACAACTATACATGCAAGCTTCACTGAACAGGAACAGCCCATTGGAGTCATACACTCATGCATTTTTCCAAACATATGTATCAATAAGAAAAAAATATTTGAGGGAGAGGGAATGAAAAAGATGAAAGTTAGTACAAGAAGGATAGTAAAATGGTGAGGTTTTATTTCATTTTACAAATTATAAATGTAAAGTTTAGGGATTATTTAATGGGAAACTTTGGGTGGGTTAGATACTGAATACTGTAGCATTTATATAGTGAAACAGATTTCCTGTGTAGGTATTGTATGTCAACACTCTTGTCTCCATACCTAGATCTCTCTTCTTCCACAGAGACACAAACACAGACATTGCAGCACCATGTTGGATATGTGGGTTCTATGGAGACAGGGAGAGCCATCTTGAGCCTTAAAACAGCTGACATCCAGGGCGTAATGCTCTAGCCTATCCTACTGCCTCCTCCACCCACACATTTCCCCAGCCCATCTCTCATATGTAATCAATCCCTACTATGCTCCTGCATCTGGAAGGAAAGCAGCACAGAAGAGAGGACTACAAGCACACTCAGATTCTCACTGGAGCAGCAGAACCCTGGCCTGCCTTTTGTTTCAGATTTATACAGGTACCTGAGTGAGTCAGACTCCAGAACACCAGGAGTAATCTTACAAACATATCTTTCAATTTCCTATGTATATTTAGATACACATACAACTATTTCCCCACACCTCAAATACACTTACTATGCTTTTGTATTATCTACATAAAAATTAAGCCATTTTCACTTTTTGTGCAAATGAATTGAATAGCTGGTCCATGTCAGGAATTAAACTCCTGAGATATATGTCATTCACTCAGAAAAAAACAATGAAATGAGAAGCTCTGGGTACATAAAGAACTTGTTTATACTGTCACAAGGCCATCTATGACCTGAGTGTCCAAACCATAGAAGAATTCTTAAAAAGTGGTTTTCTGTATCCAGGACATCAGCCCTTTCATTCAATAACTATTTTGTCAGTATCTAATATCTGGTTTGATATTTGACACCAGATCAGGTATTGCTACATGGGCAGTCTCAGCCTTGAGCTCATATCTCTCCTCCTTTCTCTGTCTCTCAAGTTATGAGATCCACGGCTCACCACATTAGCACACAAGGCTTGCAATCTTCACACCTGACCTCAATGTGGAGGCTGGTAATTGGTTCTCCAATGACTAGGAGGGTCAAGAACAAGTGGAATATACCAATACATCTTGAACCAAGCTCCTCTGCCTATTTACCTAAAGGTTACATAGATGAGCATTACTTATGTTGTATACAGAAGAGAAGCATCAAACAGCAAGAATATTAACTAAATTCCATGTACTATCAATGAAAATTAACCTTGTACATTTCTACCTTACATAGGAAACAGCTTTAAAATCACTTTGTGAGTACTCTTTTTACCTACATTTTCTGTAAGCATGCTGATTCTGCAAGGAAGGGTGGCCTCTATTTGTAATTTTGCAAATCTCATCACCAGGGAATATTTATTAGAACACTGCGGCATTGACTTTCTGCTCTTGCTGTGCCTAGGATGTCTCACCTGAATCAACACAGGTGTCAACAGCCACACATTAGTGCTGAAATGCAACACTCTGCGACATAAGGCACATGGGGTAGAGAGAAGTAGTAACGAATCTTCTTAAGAAGATTGAGCAACTGAGTTCTATGACTTTCCATTTGTTCTTGGTTTAGGTACCAGGCTAATTCATAATTTAGGTACAGAAATTGAAAAAAATTAACAATAATTAAAATAACCTTCTCTCCAAAGATGATGAAACATTTCTCACAGGCCCCAGTAAGATCCACAAGACGGGAGTTCACATTTCCTGGAAGAAGGAAAGGTGAAAAGCATAAGTGAATGACCTGAGCCCCACCCACCATCTGGCTCTGCAGCCAAAATCTTTTAGTCCAAAGCACATAGAACCGAGTTGTGGTGACAACGACTTCCACTGCATATAGACAAAAATTCAGTAACAGTGAATTCTCACGCTGTTCCTTTAACATATCATAAGGTTTCATAAGGATTTTAGCAGCATTAAACAACGAACTTTCAAATAATCCATTTTAGTTTCTGAGGATTTCACACATAAATATAGTGTACATTTATCATAGTCCCCTTAATTTCTCCAGATCCTCCATGATTTCAAAATCAGCTGTGAGATCATTCCATGTCCATACTCCCATGTATGTAGGGCTATCAACCAAATGTTGCTCAATTTACCCTTGCATCAGCCCCAGAAGAAAAGTTGACTCTTCCTCCTGTAGAACCCATCAACTGTCAACATCTCTCAGTTAGGGGAGGGGCCAGTGAGCTCCTTTCCTTTCCATGCTAGAATACTGAGTGCCTTGATCACAGAGGTCCTAAGAGCAGCAGGACTCTCATGTCCAGAAGACACAGCTTCACTGCAATTCTATGACATCTGGATCTAAAATCTTTTCATCCTTCTTCCAGGATGGGGTCTGAGCCTCAGACGAAGGTGCAAAATGAATTTATACCTGTGAACGCCACAGACACTTCTCTGAGTTTTGAGTTTCCTTGGGAAACACAGATTCCTGCATTACAGAATTTCTCTGATGAGGAGTGAGAGCTCACTAACGTTTGAGTATAGAGATGTGAAGTCAGAGGGCAGTCTGAGATGAACATTAACATAATAATTGTGGTAGATTCACCCTGGGAGCCTGGGAGTTTGATGGGTATAGGTTTTCTACATATTAAAGTTATGAGTTTATACGTGATTATGTGTTTCAACAAAGCATCATAAATGAAAAAAGACCAGGCTTCCCTGGTTAGGTGCGGAGGAGTACCACCTGGACGGGTGAGTGTGTGCTATCCAGGGGCGGATTGTCCCGGAAGAGAGCACAAAACCCCCTCCCCCAGCTCCTTCTGCAGGGCCTTCTTTCTTACACACAACCCAGGCCCCCAGCCACCCCCAAGCCTGCCCTGCTGTCTGCTAGGACCTGGGCTCAAGAACAGTTTTAAGCTCCTACACTAAGGCTACCCACCCAGAGCGGTGAGTGCCTGCCTACCAGCCAGGCCTCAAGGTCAACCCACAAGGGAGCTCAGGCACCTTCAGCTTGTGCTGCAGGGTCTTCTGTGCTCTGCTGGACCCCGCCCTGCCTGTTGCATTCTTCCTTTTGTCCCTGGCTCATTGGGCTACCAGGCATCCCTGTTTAGGTGCTGAGGAGTTCCATCTGGACGGGTGAATGTGTGCTATCCAGGGGCGGATTGTACCCGAAGAGAGCACAAACCCCCCTCCCCCAGCTCCTGCTGCAGAGTTGTCTTTCTTACACACGACCCAGCCCCCCAGCCCCCCCCCCCCAGCCTGCCCTGCTGTCTGCTAGGTCCTTTGCTCAAGAACAACTTTCAGCTCCTACGCTAAGGCTACCCACCCAGAGAGGTGAGTGCCTGCCTACCAGGCAGGCCTCAAGGTCCCCCCCCCCCCCCCAGGGAGCCCGGGCACCTTCAGCTTGTGTTGCAGGGTCTCCTGTGCTCTACTGGACCCTGCCCTGCCTGCCACGTTCTTCCTTTTGTCCCCGGCTCATTGGGCTACCAGGCATCCCTGTTTAGGTGCTGAGGAGTTCCACCTGGACGGGTGAGTGTGTGCTATCCAGGGGCGGATTTTCCCCGAAGAGATGTACTACAGAAACTAAGAGACCATGGATGCAAGCCCAGACTACTCTACACAACTAAGCTTTCATTTTTCGTTCACTATAAATGGAGAAAACAAAATTTTTCAGGATAAAAACAAATTTAAAAAATACGTATCCACAAATCCAGCCTTAAAGAAAGTAATAGAAGGAAAATCCCAACCCAAGGAGTCTAACAATGCCCACAATAACTCAGACATCTAAGGACCCTTCACCAGCACAACTCGAAGAAGGGAAACACACAAACTCTACTACCAAAAAAAGAAAAAAGAAAAAATGACCGAAGTTAACAACCACTGGTCATTAATATCACTTAATATCAATGGACTCAACTCACCTATAAAGAGGCACAGGCTAAGAGACTGGATACGAAAACAGGATCCAACATTCTGCTGTTTACAAGAAACACACCTCAACCACAAAGACAGACATCTACTCAGAGTAAAGGGCTGGGAAAAGGTTTATCAAGCAAATGGACCTAAGAAACAAGCAGGTGTGGCCATACTAATCTCTAACAAAGTGGACTTCAAACTTAAATCAATCAGAAAAGACGGAGAGGGACATTTTATACTCATAACAGGAACAATTCAACAGGATGAAGTCTCAATCCTAAATATGCCCCTAGTTTAAAAGCACCCACGTACGTAAAAGAAACATTACTAAAACTCAAAGCAGCCATCAAAGCGCACACACTAATAGTAGGAGACTTCAACACTCCTCTCTCACCAATGGACAGGTCAATCAGACAGAAACCTAACAGAGAAATTAGAGAATTAAAGGAGGTAATGAATCAATTGGACTTAACAGACATCTATAGAATATTCCACCCAAATAGGAAAGAATATACCTCCTTCTCTGCAGCTCATGGAACCTTCTCGAAAATTGACCACATACTCGGTAACAAAGCAAAC
>JABTXL010002812.1:3182681-3205150 GCA_025134845.1 Neodon shergylaensis
AAAGAAAGAAGAAAAGAAAGAAGAAAAGAAAGAAGAAAAGAAAGAAGGAAAAGAAAGGAAGGAAGATGAAAACAAAAAGCTACATGGACAGGTTGAGAAGCAGGGATAGTCCAAAAAAATTTTAATTAAAAGCTTTGTCATAAACCAAGCTGCTTCTGAAAGGAAACTACAGTTTACTGTGTTACTAAAGATGACACTTCATGTCCCTGGGACAAATAAAAGCCAAAGAAACAAAAATGAACAGTACACCACACTTTAATGACATTTATCATTCTCAGTCTGTCTTTGACAAAAGGCAGAGGCAACAAATAAAATAGACTGTAGAGACTATAATAATCTAATAAACAAGGTATCATATAGATATGAATAATTTGCATTGGTATGGATTTTAAGGTCAATTTTGTTATATGTATATGTATTTTTTTTTTGGTTTTTCGAGACAGGGTTTCTCTGTGGCTTTGGAGCCTGTCCTGGAACTAGTTCTGTAGACCAGGCTGGTCTCGAACTCACAGAGATCCGCCTGCCTCTGCCTCCCAAGTGCTGGGATTAAAGGCGTGCGCCACCATCGCCCGGCCCCTGTATATGTATTTCTGCTCTTGATTAAGGTATTGTGATTGTGTAGTTCATTTAAAATGTAATGTATAATTAGAAATATAGGTTGTTAATGGATAATCATCAATAATAGTCAAGCTTGTAGTCATGTTAGTTAGATTTTCTAGATATATAGAGATATATTTCAGCTAGATAGGCATTCTTCATATTTTTCAAAGACTACAGAATATGGCATTTAATGTTTTAATGACTTAGGGCTTTTTATGACAATGAGACAAGTCTGCTCCTGGCAGCACCAATATCTACTTCAAGAGGAGGATGGGCCTCAAAGAGGCTCCTTATGGAGTTTGATAACCTTTTGGGCAAGAAACTGCTCTTGCCTGGACTGTTGCATAGACTGGACACAGAGAACCCACAGAGAGAGGACTGCTGAACTTGCCTAAAGGTGAGATGGTCTTTCGGGGTTCCTGCTTCATGAATGAGTCTGTGAGACATTCTGCAGGACACAAAAGAAAGTGACTGAACTGTCTGAAATCTCCTGCTTCATGGAAATGTCTGTTGGAAACTATGGGCCTGCAGGCTGAAGATGGATGCCTCAATGGTACAAAAGGACTTTGGGCAACTGTCCAGACAGGGAGATGTCTCTGTCATTTCTAGAGTTTTGGACTTCTTGTTTGCTTAGGTAATATTATATCCTTCTGGAGTCTTTGATGGAGTTGAAGAATAGATAGATAGTTATTGTTTTCCTTAGTTATAATAAAAGATAAAATAAATGTAAATATTGTAACTGTAATTCTTGCTTGATAACTGTTTTGTTATATGTAATTTTACTATGTTAAAGTGAAAGCCTTTCTTTTTTGTTTAAACAGAAAAAGGGGAAATGATATGGGAGGTTCTTCTGTCTATGTGTTACTTTCATTGGTTAATAAAGAAACTGCCTTGGCCCTTTGATAGGACAGAAAATTAGGTGGGCAGAGAAGACAGAACAGAATGCTGGAAAGAAGGGAAGTGAGGCAGACACCATAGCTCTCCTCTCCGAGATGGATGCAGGTTAAGATCTTTCCAGGTAAGCCACCACCTCGTGGTGCTACACAGATTACTAAATATGGGTTAAAGCAAGATGTGAGAATTAGCCAATAAGAGGCTGAAACTAATAGGACAAGCAGTGTTTAAATGAATACAATTTGTGTGTTGTTATTTCAGGTATAAAGCTAGCCATGCAGAAGCTGGGTGGGAACGCAGCCTGCCACTCCTTCAACAATCCCATATGGATCTGTCAGGTCCTCTAGCACAAGGTAATGCAGAAATTAATCAATTATCAATTGGAAGCATGTTGCAGCATCAGAATTTCATAAAAAAATGTCAATAGCCAAGGTTTAAAGAAAGAGTTTTTTTTATTACATGGCAACAAGCTAAGGAGATTATAAATAGATGCCCCTACTTGTTCTTTCTATAATCAAGCACCATTGCTTTCAAGAAGTAACCCAAAGGGTGCTCAAAGGAATGAAATCTGGTGGATGGATGTGTTCCACTTTACAAAATTTGGTAAATTAAAATATGTACACCACACCATAGACATGTATGCAAGTTTTCAATAGGCAACTGCCTTGAGCTCAGAAAAGGCTGATTTGGTAACCACACATTTATTGGAAGTTATGGCCATCATGAGTGTACCTGCACAAATAAAGGCAGACAATGGTCCGGCATATGTATCTAAAAAATAAAATTGTCTTTTGCTTATTATAATATAAAGCGCATTACTGGTATACCAAATAATCATACAGGTCAGGCAGTTACAGAAAATTCAAATCGTACTATAAAGGATATGCTGAACAAACATAAAGGAATAGAAAATACTCCCAGAAATAGATCGCATAATGATTTATTAACCTTAAATTTTCTTAATGCTAATGAGAAAGGAACAACAGCAGCAGAGAGGCATTGGATAATGAGAAAAAAATCTTCTGAGTTGAATTAACCAGTATATTTCAAGGATGCAATTCATGCAAATTCAGACCAGGCTTGCCTTGAACTCACAAAGATCCACCTACTTCTGCCTCTTGAGTCCTGGGATTAAAGGCCTGCACCACCACCGCCCGGCTCTCTGTAGCTTTCAGAGCCTCTCCTGGAACTAGCTCTTGTAGACCAGGCTGGCCTCGAACTCACAGAGATCTACCTGATTCTGCTTCCTGAGTGCTGGGATTAAAGGCGTGCATCACTACCACCTGGCTTCTACTTGTTCTTAATAAGAATAAGCTGAAGTCAGTTATCAGGAGTGAAAGCTGAAGAATCAGAAAAGCAGAGTGGCCAACCACTAGAGAAACCTTTTACCTCTACCAATGCTCAGATCAAAGTGTCTATGCTGTCCTCAGACTGCTTCCTCAGACTGCTTCCTCAGACTGCATTTGAGCTCCTGTCTCCTCACACCTTATAGTAGTGTATGGAGTGCATGGGGGTGCATGGAGAGGAGAGATCAGAGAGGTAGGAGAGGTAGGAGAGGAGTCAGATGATAACTCCCCACCAGCATAACCCAAAGAAGGGAAACACACAAACAGTACTACTGAAAACTAATTGAAACTAACAACCACTGTTCATTAATATCACTTAATATCAATGGACTCAACTCATCTATAAAAAGACACAGGCTAAGAGAATGGATACAATAACAGGATCCAGCCTCCTGCTATATACAAGAAATGCACCTCAACATCAAAGACAGACATTACCTCATAGTAAAGGGTTAGTAAAAGATTTCCCAATCAAATGAGCCCAAGAAACAAGCCTATGTAGCTATCCTGATATCTAGCAAAAGACTTCAAACTAAAACCAACCAGAAGAGATGGAGAAGGACAATTCACATATATCACAGTAAAAAAAAATCAACTTGAAATCTCAACCCTGAAAATTTATACCCCAAATACAAGAGCACCCACATATGTTAAAGAAATATTACTAAAGCTTAAATCGCACATCAAACCCCACACACTAATAGTAGAAGACTCCAATGCCTCACATTCTCCAATGGACAGGTCAGACAGATAGAAACTTAACAGAAATAATAGAACTAACAGATGTCATGACTGAAATAGACTTAACAAACATCTACAGAACATTCCACAGACACAAAAGAATATACCTTCTTTTTAGCAACTCATAAAACCTTTCAAAAATTGAACACATACTCAATAACAAAGCAACCACAACAGACACAAAGAAATTGGAATAACTTCCTGTATCTTATTGGATCACCATGGTACAAAGTTAGAATTTAACAACAACACTAATTGTAGAAAACCTACAAACTCATGGAAATTGAACATTGTTCAATTAAATCACCCCTGGGACAAAGAAAAATATTAAAGAATTCATAGAAATCAACAAAAAATGTGCAATGTATTCAAACCTAAGGAACACTATGAAAGCAGTGCAAAGAAGAAAGTTCATAGCACTAAGTGCCTACATAAAGAAAGTGGAGAAATCTACCACCAGTGACTCAAAAACACACCTGAAAGCTCTAGAACAAAAAGGAGTAGACTCACCCAGGAGGAGAAGACAAAAGAAAATAATCAAATTGAAGGCTGAAATCAATAAAATAGAAACAAAAAAAAATAATACAAAGAATGAAACAAAGAACTGTTTGAGAAAATCAACAAGATAGACAAACCTTTATCCAAACTAATCAAAAGGCAGAGAGAGAACATCCAAATTAACAAAATCAGAAATTAACAGGGGACCATAACAACAGACACAGAGGAAATCCAGAGAATCATTAGTTCATACTACAAAAGCCTGTACTCCACAAAACTGGAAAATATAAAAGAAATGGAGAACTTTCTGGATAAGTACCACATACAAAAGTTAAATCAAGATCAAGTGAATAATTTAAATAGCCCTATAATCTGCAAGGAAAAAGAAGCTATCATCAAAAGCCTCCAAACCAAAATAAAACCCAGGACAAGATGGTTTCAGTACAGAATTCTGCCAGAATTTCAAAGAAAAGCTAATACCTATACTCTTCAAATTGTTCCACAAATAGAAACAGAAGGAACATTGCCAAATTCTTTCTTTGAGAATACAATTTCACTGATACTGAAACTACATAAAGAGTCAACCAAGAGCTGGGCGATGGTGGCGCACGCCTTTAATCCCAGCACTCGGGAGGCAGAGGCAGGTGGATCTCTGTGAGTTCGAGACCAGCCTGGTCTACAGAGCTAGTTCCAGGACAGGCTCCAAAGCCACAGAGAAACCCTGTCTCGAAAAACCAAAAAAAAAAAAAGAGTCAACCAAGAAAGAGAATTACACATGAATTTCTCTCAAGAACATAGATGAAAAATACTCAATAAAATAATGATAAATCAAATCCAAGAACATATAAAAAAATCATCCACCAAGATCAAGTTGGTTTCATTCCAGAGATGCACAGATGGTTCAACATATACATATCTATCAATGTAATCCATCATATAAATAAACAGAAAGAAAAAATCATATGACCAATTCGTAAGATGCTGAAAAGCATTTGACAAAATCCAACACCCTTCATGATTAAGGTCTTGGAGAGATCATGGACATAAGGAACATACCTAAACATAATAAAAGCAATATACAGAAAGCTGACAGCCAACATCAAATTAAATAAAGAGAAACTTGAAGTAATTCAACTAAAATAAAAAACAGGATAAAGCTGTTCAATCTCTCCATATCTATTCAACATAGTTTTTGAAGTTTTAACTAGAACAATAAGGCAACCAAAGGAGATAAGGAGATTGAAATTGGAAAGGAATAAATCAAATTTCACTATTTTCAGATAGTATGATACATAAGTGACTTCAAAAACTCTACCATGGAACTCCTACAGCTGAAAAAGACCCCCAGGAATGTGGCAGGATACAAGATCAACACAAAAAATTAGTAGCTCTCCTATATGCAAATATAAAGAAGCTGAGAAAGGAATCAGAGCAACATCACCATTCACAATAGCCACAAATAACATTAAATATCTTGGGGTAACATTAACCAAACAACTGAAAGACATGCTCAACAAGAACTTTAAGTCTTTGAAGAAAGAAATTGAAGAAGATACCAGAAAATGGAGAGATATCCCATCCTCTTGAATAGGTAGGATCAACATAATAAAAATGGCAACCCTACCGAAAGAAATCTACAGATTTAGTGCAATTACCATCAAAATCCCAACACAATTCTTCATACACCTCAAAAGAACAATACTCATCTTCATATGGAAAAACAAAAACCCAAGATAACCAAAACAATCCTGTATAATAAAGGAACTTGCAGAGGCATCACCGTCCCTGACATCAAGCTCTATTACAGAGCTACAGTAATGAAAACAGCTTGGTACCGGCATAAAAATAGACAGGTTAACCAATGGAATCAAATTGAAGACCCACCTATGAACACCTAATTTTTGACAAAGAAACAAAAAATTATACAATGGGAAAAAATCTTCAACAAATGTGATGGCATAACTGGATGTCAGCATGTAGAAGAATGAAAATAAATCCGTACCTATCCCCATTCACAAAACTCAAGTCCAAATGAATTAAAGACCTCAATACATATCTGACCACACTGAACCTGATAGAAGAGAAAGTAGGAAGTAGCCTTTAATGCATGGGCATAGGAGACCAGTTCCTAAATATAACCCTAGTAGCACACACACTGAGAGCAACAATAAACAAATGGTACCTCCTGAAAGTGAGAAACTTTTGACAAGCAAAGGACACAGTCAATAAGACAAAAAGCCAGACTACTGAATTGGAAAAATTTTCACCAACCCCACATCAGACAGAAGACTGATCTCCAAAATATATAAAGAACTCAAGAAATTAGACATCAAAACTCCAAATACTCCAATTCAAAATGGGGTACAGACCTAAACAGAGAATTCCCAACAAAAGAATCTCAAATAGCCAAAATACACTTAAGGAAATGTTCAACATCATTACCCATCAGAGAAATGCAAATAAAAATGACTCTGAGATACCATCTTACATCAGTCAGAATGACTAAGAGCAAAAATACCAACGACAGCTTATGCTGGAGAGGGTCAGAGTAAGGGAAACATTTCTCCATTGCTGGTGGGAGTGTAAACTTGTATAACCATTCTGAAAAATATTATGGTAGTTTCTCAGAAAATTGGGAATCAACCTACTGCAAGACCCAGCAATACCACTCTTGGGTATATAATATAAAGAATTTCAACCATATTCCAAGGACATTTGTTCAACTATGTTCATAGCAGAATTATTTGTAATAGCCAGAAGCTGGAAACAACCTAGATGCCCCTCAACTGAAGAACGGGGGGGGAAATGTGGTACATTTATACAATGGAGTACTACTCAGCAGTAATAAAACAGTGACATCCTGAAATTTTCATGCAAATGGTGGAACTAGAAAAAACCATTCTGAGTGAGGTAACCCAGACCCAGAAAGATGAGCATAGTAAGTACCCACTCATAGGTAAATACTAGCTGTAAAGCAAAGGATAAGGAGCCTATAGTCCACGACCCCAGAGAAGTTAAGTAATAAGGAGAACCCTAAGAGAAGCAGACATAAATCTCCCTGGAAGGGGAAAATAGACAAGATCTCCTGAGAAAAGTAGGAACATGGTGGGGAGGGAGTCGGGAAAGAAGAACGGTAGGAGGAGGGGAGAAAGAATAGGGGAGAAGGAGAACTAGAGGGAATGGAATGGTCGATGCAGGGGAAGGACAGAAATGGAAAACAAAAAAAGATATATCTTGATTGAGGGAGAAATTATGGGGCTAGCAAGAAACTTGCTACTAGATAATTTCCAGGAATCCTCAAGGATTACCCCAGCTAAGACCCTAAGCAGTAGTGGAGAGGGTGCCTAAACTGGCCTTTCCTTGATAACTATCTTAAGTGTCATCACAGAACCTAATTCCAGCAACTGATGGAAGCAGGGGCAGAGAACAGAGGCAGAGAATCACATTGAAGAATTTGACTGAGCTCCCAAAGTCCAGTTGAAGAAAGGGAGGAAGAGAAATTGAACAAAGAAGTCAAGACCATGATAGGGACTCCTGCCGAAACAGCTTACCTGAGTTAGTGGAAGCTGTCCAATCCCAACCTGCTAGTGAGGAGACCAGCATAGGACCAAACTAGGCCTTCTGAATGTGGGTGGCAGTTCTATGGCTGGAGCAGACTGGAGGACCACAGCAGTGAAACCAGGATTTATCCCTAGTTCTTGCTCTGGGATTTTGAAACCCATTCTCTTTGGATAGATACCTTGCTCAGCCTAGATATAGTGGGGAGGGCCTTGGTCCTGCCTCAAAGCAATGTACTAGACTTTGTTGATTCCCCATAGGAAATCTTGCCCTCTCTGAGAAGTGGGAGTAGGGATGAAAGTGGAGGGAGCAGAAAGAGGGTAGGAAGTAAGAACTGGATTTGGTATGTAAAATGAGGAAAGATAGCATTTTTAAATGAATTAAAATTTAAAAAAGAAAGAAAATATACTCTTCTCTCAACAGCCCATGGAACTTTCTGCTAATTTGACCACACATTATAACACAAAGCAAGCCTCAACATATAAAAGAAAACTAAAACAACAGACTGAATCCTACTTGAGAAGCATGAATTAAAGCTGGATATTAACAACAGTAGAAACAGCAAACTAATGGAAACTGAAATACTTACTACTAACTGAAAATTGGGACATGACAGACATAAAAAAGAAATTTTAAAACTTTTAAGAACGGAATGAAAATGAAAATACAACATACCCAAATCTAAGGGACATAATGTAGGCAGTTCTAGAAGCAGCAATCAGGAGAGTGGGCTATGTATCATGCCTGGGTGAAATAGCAGAGCTAGTCTGGGTGATGAGTGTGGGAACTTGAGAGCTTGAGAGCAGGTGAACTTGTCCTTCTCCTCACTGCCTGGTGCATTGGATGAGCTAACTGGGGCAATATTGGAGAACTCTCCACGGTAGTGTTGATGAGGGAAAACTGGTGAGTTGACAAACCCAGCTACCATCCAAGCCCAGAACCAGGGCTATGAGTTAGCTCACTCCAACATCCTATTAACTGCTGATCCAAAGCCATAGTGTCTCCATGACACAGGACAATAGGATGTCCAGGACTAGTCCAAGTGAAGGCCTGGGATTGGAAGGGTAGCAGAATTCAGAGGCCTGGAGCGAGATCAATGATCCTTACAATAAACACTTATAAGTAAAGATGTATGAACTAAAGTTATACTGTGTGACTCAAGATCTACACTACAGCTTCCACACTGAGACTTTTTGGTTTTTTTTTTTTTTTTTTTGATTGGTTGGTTTTGGGTTTCTATGGGTGTTTTTTAGTTTTGGTTCATTTCTTGGCTGTTCTTTAAATTTGGGGGAGGGTTAGGATAGGGAGGTCACAAAGGCAGAGGGTAGAGGTGAGGGGGCAGGGAGATGAGTGGGATCAGGATATATGACACAAAATCCATAAAAAAAACAAGAAGCTTTTTAAGGCAACTTAATAGTACCAAGCACCTACATCAAAAAAAAAAAAACCTGAAATAATGATGTTCTTAACTATAAGCCTGAAAGCCCCAGGAAAACAAGAATGAGCAATATGTCTAAAGAGTAGATGAGAAGAAATAATCAACTATATGGAAAATCAGTAAAATAGAACCTAACAACAACAAAAGAAAAAACCAATACTAATAGTCATTGAAAAAGACTTGGTTCTATGAGAAAATCTATATGATTAACAAACATTTATACAAATTAATCAAAAGACTGAGAAAGAATTTCCAGATTACGAAAGACAGAAATGAAAATAGAGATGTCATAACAGAAACTGAGGAAATCCATGGGATGACAGCAACATACTTTAAAAATCTATATTCTGAATCCAAATTAACAAAATCAGAAATGAAAAGGGGGACATAACAACAGACACAAAGGAACTCCAGAGAATCATCAGGTCATTCTTCAAAAATACTCCACAAAATTGGAAAACCTAAAGGAAATGAAAAATTTTCTGGATAAATAGCACTTACCAAAATTAAATCAAGACCAGATAAGCAAATTAAATAGACCTGTAACTGCAAAAGAAATAGAAACAGTCATCAAAAGTCTCCCAACCAAAAAAAATCCCAGGACCGGGTGGTTTCAGTGCAGAATTGTAGGCCTCTGGTCTGCCCTTATTCCTGGGGCGCATCTCGAGGACAATTTCTGGTCAGCATGACTAAGCATTTAGACCCTATTCCTGGGGCGCATACAGTTTCTAGTCAGATGACTAGCTCAGATGACTAGCGATCGGCCCCACCTGCTTAAGTTCCTGTTTTTCCCCTGCCCCACCTGGTGATTAGCTACAGAGCTGCAGGGCATTCATTCTGCTGCTGATATGGTAATTTCCCACCTTGCCTGGGCTGGGGTCCTAGTGCTGCAGTTAGGTAGAAAAGGACCTTCCCAAGTCTGAATAAACGGCATTCGCTTGATCTCCTGTCGAATGACCCTGGTCTCTGTGTCTTGTGTTCAATCTCCAGGCTCTTGCCCGACTCGTGTTCGGTACAGTGGCGCGCGAGCTGTACCGAGGGTGTAACACCAAAGCCGGGTGTTACACAGAATCATATAAGATTTTCAAAGAAGAGCTATACCTATACTTCTCTAATTGTTCCGCACAATAGAAACAGGAGGAACATTGCCAAAACTTTTTACAAGGCTACAGTTCCCCTGATACCCAAACCTAACGAAGGCATTACTAATAAAGAGAAGTACAGACCAATCTCACTCATGAACATAGATGCAAAAATACTCAATAAAATACTGGCAAACAGAATCCAAGAATACATCATAAAAATTATCCACCGTGACAAAGTTGACTTTATCCCAGAAATGCAGGTATGGTTCAACATATGAAAATCTGTCAACGTAATTCACTATATAAACAAACTGAAAAAAAGGACCATATTATTAGATGCTGAAAAAGCCTTCAACAAAATACAAAATTCCTTCATAAAAAAGGTCTTCAAGAGAGAACAAGGAACATACCTAAAAATAATAAAGAAAATATACAGCAAGCCAACAGCCAATATCAAACTAAATGGAGAAAAACTCAAAGTGATCCCACTGAAATCAAGAACAAGTCAAAATTGTGCGCTCTCTCTATATTTATCCAATATAGAACTTGAGGTTCTAGCTAGAGCAATAAGACAACAAAGGGAGATCAAGGGGGTAAAAATTGGTAAAGGAGTCAAACTCTCTCTATTTGCTGATGATATGATAGTTTACATAAGTGACCCTAAAAATTCTACCAAGGAAATTCTACAACTCATAAATCCCTTCAGTAATATAACAGGACTCGGGATTAACTCAAAATAATCAATAGCCCTCCTTTACACAGATGATAAATGGGCTGGGAAAGAAATCAGAGAATCGTCATCCTTCACAATAGCCACAAATAATATAAAATATCTTGGAGTAGCTCTAACCAAACAAGTGAAAGACCTGTATGATAAGAACATTAAGTCTTTGAAGAAAGAAATTAAGGAAGACGCCAGAAAATGGAAAGATCTTCCATGCTCTTGGGTAAGTAGAATTAACATAGTAAAAACAGCAGTCTTACCTAAAGCAATCTACCAACTCAATGCAATGCCCATCAAAATCCAAGCTAAATTATCCACAGACCTCACAAAAAAAAAAAACAATACTCAGCTTCATATGAAAAAGCAAAATGCCAAATAGCAAAAACAATCATGTAAAATAAAGAAACTTCTTGAGGCATCACAATCCCTGACTTCAAAATCTATTACCAAGCTACAATATTGAAAACAGTTTGGTATTGGCATAAACATAGACAGGAAGACCAATGAAGTCAAATCAAAGACCCAGATATTAATCCACACACTTACAATCACCTGGTTTTTGAAAATAAGCTAAAAGATATACAATGGAAAAAAAGAAAGCATATTCAACAAATGGTGCTGGCATAACATGTAGAAGAATGAAAACAGATCCATATCTATTGCCATGCAAAAAAAACCTCAAGTTCAAATGGATCAAATACCTTAAAATAATAACAACCACACTGAACCTCATAAAAGAGAAAGTGGGAAGTAGCCTTCAATTCATGGGCACAGGCAACCACTTCCTAAATATAACCCCAGCAGCACAGATGCTGAGAGAAACGATTAATAAATGGGAACTCCTGAAACTGAGAAGCTCCTGTAAGGCAAAGGACACAGTCAACAAGATAAGACAGCAGCCTAAAAAATGGGAAAAGATCTTTATCAACCTCACATGGAGAGCTGATATCCAAAATATACAGGAACTCAAGAAATTGGTCATCAAAAAAACAAATAATTCAATTTAAAAAATAGGGTACAGACCTAAACACAGAACTCTCAACAGATGAATCTAAAATGGCTGAAAGACACTTAAGGAAATGTTCAACATCCTTAGTCATCAGAGAAATGCAAATCCAAACAACTCTGAGATTCCATCTTATACCTGTAAGAATGGACAAAACCAAAAACACTGATGACAGCTTATACTGGAAAGGATATGGGGTAAAGGGAACACTCTTCCATTGCTAGTTGGAGTGCAAATTGGTACAGTCACTTTGAAAATCAGTATGGTGATTTCTCAGAAAATTAGGAAACAGCATACCTCAAAACCAAGCAATACCACTTTTAGATATATACCCAAAGGATGCTCAATAATGCCGCAAGGTCATGTACTTAACTATGTTCATAGCAGCATTATTTGCAATAGCCAGAACCTGGAAACAACATAAGTGCCCCTCAACTGAATAAAGAATAAAGAAGATGTGGTACATTTACACAATGGAGTATTACACAGCAGAAAAAAAAATGACATCTTAAAATTTGCAGGCAAATGAATGAGTGAGATAACTCAGACCCAGAAAGACAATTATAATATGTACTCACTCATAAGTGGCTTTTAGACATAAAGGAAAGAAAAAACAGCCTCCAATTCACAATCCCAGAAAACATAGACAACAAAGAGAACCCTAAGGGAAACATTACTTGGATCTAATGTACATGGGAAGTTGAAAAAGACAAGATCTCCTAGTAAATTGGGAGCACAGGGCTGATGAAAGAGGGCAGAAGGAGAGGGGGAGCAAGAGTGGGAAGGGAAGAAAATACAGAGCTCAATAAAAACAATAAAAAAATAAAAGACCTTAAGTGATCAAAAATCTATATTCTGCTGAGTCTGGTCGCACATGCCTTAATCCATAACTCAAGAAGCAGATGCAGATGGATCTCTGTGAGTTCAAGGACTGTTACTTTCATTGAAATTTTTTAATGTTTTTATTTTTCTATTTGAGATTTGTACAACAGCACTTAGTTTGTTAAATGGGACTTTTTTTCTCCTTTGTCTATTTGTTTTCTTTTTTCAGTAGAGATGTCTGTAGCTTTAAGATAGTAGCTAATTCATAGCAAGGTTATGATGTGGGTGTCTTCTGTCAGTTGGTATTTAGTACTATAACCTCTACTCCAGGTGTTCTGCTTGTCAGCTACAATATGGAAGCTGCAATACCTTGGTCAAGAAGTTTATAACAAATTTCCCCTGGAGTGTGGACTTGTCCTGGTTCTCAAGACTTAGTAAAACAACTGAAAATCCCTGCCCTAGTACTGGCATGGCTATGGTGAGTCCCACAGGGACTGAAGTTTCTGGAAATCCTGCCACTTATGGTGGCAAAGCCTCTGGTGGGAACTGGTTAGGATCACCAGAGCCTCACAGTGATGGATAAAGACAGTGAGCATGTGACAGTCCCTGACAAGTAGCCATGAAGTTGGCTTGGTTGGAATACAGGTCAGTAGATTTTGACAAAAACAGAATGGCATTAACTTATCTTTATAATCTCATGCAGAATAATGTTGATGTGCTAAAAATCATCTTATATTCTCTCATTTCCTGCCACTGCTCCTGGTAATCATTATTTTCTGTCACTGTAGATTTTTGTCTTCCAATAATTTGTGTTGTTACGTTGACCCAACATGTGGCTCTATTAGATTAACTTCATCCAGTTTTCATTTAGGCTTCTTTTGTGTCTTCTCAAAATGGGCCCATTAATTATTAATGATGATTAATAATTCACTTTATATGGATGTTCCATTGCTTTCTCATTCACTTACCTACACGAAACATTTTATACACTTCTAGATGTGGCAAAGAGAATCAGTAATTCCAGCTTTTGTTATATGGCTTCTGAGTTGCTGGTAATTGATCCCAGAGCCTTACCCATGCTAGGTAAATACACTGTTATTAGCTTCAATCATAGTTGTTTTTGTAAAGTTATATATAGGATGTGGGTTTTGTTTTTACTAATTTTATGAATTCTAAATAACTTGACTACTGTGTTTTTTGATAAGTCTCCTTTTTGTACTTTTAGGAAATTTTATATGGCTTTTTAAGTTCCTGAATAAATTTTTTATTTCACCTACAGTACATGAGCATTCCTGCTGCTCCTTCTCGGCAGAAGTTGGTGCCATCAGTGTTTTTATATATTATTGCAAACTAGAATTTTTATATTTTATATTATATCCTAATATATATCCTATATTCTGGTATCATATTGTATTCCTTTTTAATTTTCACTTTTAGTGGATATCATAAAAGTTTCCTATATGTATTTTACATCTGTATATATTCTTTTTAAAGTATTAACTAAAAATGTGGGTGATATGTGCAAGTGAATGAAGGCACCTACAGAGGAGAAAGAAGGCATTAGATTCCCCTCAGGCTGGAGTTACAGATTGCTGTGAACTGCTTTACACATTTGGAAAAGAACCACTGTCCTTTTCAGGTGCAGTACACACTTTCAACACTGAGCCATTTCTCCAGCCTGAAATCTGAGGATCCCAGGGCAAAGGAGTATGCAGCAGGTGACAGCTATTCAACAGGTAACCCACCAGACAAATAACTCTCTGATGGAGAGCCCTGCTTGGAAAATTCCAGTGGGAACACTGACTGTAAACGACCAGTTGCTTCTGTCTGTAGTTTTTCTCATGTGCCACTACATCTATGTTAAACACAGCTATGTGTGTTTTCCCACTGCTTGTGTGTGTGTGTGTGTGTTATCATGAAAATAGTCCATCTATTGGGCACGCATATAGCTGTGGATGATCAGGAAGATGATTCCTGCTCAAACTGTACCATTTTGATGAATAGGATATTTTTCATAACTAACATAGGAAAATAACAGAATTCTCAGTCACAAAGAAGCTAATTTTAGACCTCAGAACAAACTATTAAAAACAGACTATCTGTCCCTGCAAAGAACACATGAGGGCAAGTTTCCAATTGTCTGTTAAACAAAGGTCAGGGATAAAGCAACTCTGATAGACATAAGGCCCTGCAGCAATTGACTTTCTGCATGTACTCCCCACCACTCAAGGTTCAGAAAACTAACAGTTTCATGTTTAAGCTCTGAATTTCAATGTTAATCTCCATGATGTCTCTCAGGATATGTGCATGGCCAGGTATTGCTCACTGGCTCATCACGTGACATCTCTAGACTGAGAGAAACCGTGTGATTCCTTATTTATATAAGAATAACTCTGTCTCGAGACCCACACTGGAGCATCGGACTAAGCTCCCAAAGTCCCAATGAGGAGCAGAAAAGAGGGAGAACATGAGCATGGAAGTCAGGACCACGAGAGGTGCGCCCATCCACCGAGACAGTGGGGCTGATCTATTGGGAGCTAACCAAGGCCAGCTGGACTGTGACGGAAAAAGCATAGGATAAAACCGGACTCTCTGAACATGGCGGACAATGAGGGCTGATGAGAAGCCAAGGACAATGGCACTGGGTTTTGATCCTACTTCATGTTCTGGCTTTGTGGGAGCCTAGCCAGTTTGGAGGTTCACCTTCCTAGACCTGGATGGAGGGGAGAAGACCCTGGACTTTCCACAGGGCAGGGAACCCTGACTGCTCTTCAGACTGGAGAGGGAGGGGGAGAGGAGTGGGGGGAGGAGGAGAGGGGCGGGAGGAGGGGGAGAAAAATGGGAGGCTGGGAGGAAGCAGGGATTTTTTTTTCAATAAAAAAAAAAGAATAACTCTGTCTCTTATTGTTTACTCAAGAAATGCTTCGTGACCCTGAAGATGTGGTTCATGTTTGTCCAGAGTTTTTGGTGTAGGAGAAGAGAAAGAAATGTGAGTGACAGAGAGAGAAATGTGAGAAAGCTGTGTGAGCGAGAGCTGTGTGAGCGAGAGCTGTGTGAGCGAGAGCTATGTGAGAGAGGGAGCTGTGGAAAAAGCTATGTAGGGAGAGTGGTGTAAAGAGATGTGGAGAGAGAACCGTGTAAAGAGATGTAACTGTGAGTAGGAATGTGTGGCTGTGTGGAAGAGGTATATAGCTGTATGGAGAAAGTACATATGTATATAGAGAGATTTTTCAATATGAAGTAAAAGGGAAAATTACCTCAGAAGCATATGTGCTCTTGTCCTACCCCTCAGATAGAAAAGTTCAGCCCTCACAGTATTCGTGGATTTTTTTTTTTTTGCATAACCTGGAGGTGGTCTTGGATCAGGGTCTCCCAAAGTCTGACTATATGATACCATACTCCAAAAATACTGAGAACAATCCTCTAAACTTTTCCTGTTAAAACCCAAACACAATTTTCCAAAGCCACCATCTTGAGAAGACGTTAGTGTGTGATAGTATCTAAATAATGTTATTCATAGAGTCTATGTATTTTATTTTATTTTTATGTTTAAATAAAAAGTATATGTTGCAGATATTATTTCACTCTTATCAGCTTAACAAAAATTAAATGAAAAAATTTATCAACATAGACATAAGAAAATAATGCAATCTCAAAATATACAGGTGGTACTATATGTAGCTACTGTTACTGTCACAGCAGTAGTAATTACTTTTTTAGCTATTCAGTTTGATGATATTTAGGAGAGTTGAAATATTCATATATAGCTTTATAAACTATTATATATACAAAATCAAAACTGAGAATAGGAAGTTTGTCATCAGTGGGAAAGCTGTTACCTTCTTCCACCATCAAATGGGGTGATGCTGGTGCTGAGTATGTTGTGAATTCTACTGGCATCTTTACCAGTAGGAAGGACTGAGCCCACTTGAAAGGTGGGGCCCAGAGGGTCATTGTCTCTAGCCCTTTTGTTGGTTCTCCCATATTGTGATAGGTGTGAACCATAAGAAGTATGACAATTCACCCAAGATTGACAGCAATGCTTCCTCCACCACCAACTGCTTAGCCCTTCTGACCAAGGTCATCCATGACAATTTTGGCATTATGGAAGAACTCATGATGGCAGTCCATGCAATAAATGCCACCCAGAAAGCTGTGATGAACTCTTCTGGGAAGCTGTGGAGTAATGAACCAGAACATTATCTCTGCTTCCTTTGGTGCTGCCAAGTCTGTAGGCAAGGTCATCCCAAGATAAACCAGAAGCTCACTGGCATGGCCTTCTGTGTTCCTATCCATAACATGCCTGACATGGATCTGAAATGTCACCCAGAGACAGCTGCCAGTATGATATAATGACATCAAGAGGATGTGAAGCAGGTATCCAAATGTCTACTAAAGGACATCCCAGGTCACACTGAGGACCAGGTTGTCTCCTGCAACTTTAACAATGATACCTATTCTTCTGTCTTTGATGTTGGGCTGGCAGTGTTCTCTATGCCAACTTTGTAAAGATAGTTCTTGGTAAGACAATGCATATGGCTACAGCAACAGGGTAGTGGGTTTCATCTCCTAATTGACCTCCAAGGGTATGAAGCCCTGGATAACTCACCACAGAAACAACATGAGAGCAAGAACAATTCTGGGCTGCTAAGGAGTTCTTGTCCCAACTTATACCCAATACTGAACATCTCCCTCACAGTTTCCATCCCACAACCCCCAAAGAAGAAGAGGTTTAGGGAGGCCTACTCTCTTGAATATCATCAATAAAATCCACTACCCCCACAAAAAAATTCATGCTTGTTACTATTTATAAATAATTATGGAAAATTTAATAAGCTTAATTGTACATGGGTAAAAAATGGATACATAAATTTGAGAATATTAACTCAATAAAACAAATAGAGCAAATAAAATAATGAACTATATATATTGTTAGGAATAAAAAAATATACAGTTGAGCATAAAAAATTATTATAGAACATCACAGATACTATTTAAACTTGTCACTTCCTTGTTAATATTTTTTACTCAAAACAATTTTCAAATTTAAATATATTTAATCACTCTTCCCCTCCCCAAGTAATTCGAGAGCCTCTCCTGCTTCCCATTCTCCAAAGTTAAGTTCTTTCTGGAAAAACAAATGAAAACACAAAGCAATAACAAACCCCCCTGAAACAAAGAAAACACAAGTTTAACTTCAGGGTGGCCATGAAGGCCATTGAGTAGACCAATGAAATATTTATTGTTTAGTCATAAAACCATAGAATGAAGCTCATGATGTTTGATGATCCTACATATGAATGGAGTACAATCAGAGAAACACAACTACTTAAAGGGATGATGACCAAATGTTATTTAGTAGAGGACACTGATGTGTGAATGGAACAGGGTTGATGTTGTGAGAGAATTGTCTGTATTCTGTCAATCATGTTTTAAATAAATGCTGATTGGCCAGGCAGGAAGTATAGGTGGATCAACCGACAGGAAGTAGATGCGAGGCAATGAGAACAGGAGAATTCTAGGAAGGAGGAAGTCCATTTCTCACATTCCAGCCCAGACCACCAAAGAAGCAAGATGTAACCTGCCTGGATGAGAAACGTACCAAGCCATGTGGCTAAGACAGATAAGAATAATGGGTTGATATAAGCTACAAGAGCTAATAAGTAGCCTGAGCTAATGGGCCAATCAGTTTATAACTTAATATAGACTCTCTGCGTGATTTTCTCTGGGAGTAAGTGGCTGGGGGAACAGGCGGGACAGAAACCCCAATGAGCCCGGCCTTCATGTTACAGGTTGATGCCAACAAATACCTTAGTAAGGATCTGGATTCAAATCTATGATTTTCACCTACACATACATGTACAGGAAATCACAATGTCATATCAGAACATATACAAACCACATAGTCACAGACTCTTATGTCCTAGAAGCATCTGCTGAAATAAAGAACAAAGTCAAGAACTGTCTAAGAAAAGCTCCCTCTCCTTCAGCACTGGTCGGCTTCCCATCTCTGAACTGGAAAATGGAAGAAGGATAAGTAAAGATAGAGAGTTCTTGGTATGCTGTTCTCTCTGGGCTCACATCCTCCTGATTCTACCCCCAGAGTACTATATGCAGGGATCTGGGTGTTTCCTGCAGAGAGAGGCAGGATATTTAAGTTTCTTTTCAGGACTTTCTGACTTCTAACACAGTCACCATATCCCTAAAACATTCAGATTTGATGCCATGGATAGAAGACATCCTCTTATGTATCTGTATTGCTTCTCAGAGCTGAGTCTGTGTCAAACAGACTTGTTTCATTATTTGCTTTAATTTTCTATGTTTAAAACCACACTATAAGATCCAGGTGTGCTCTAATTAAATCATCATAAAATGATGATTTTCTGGTCATCACATCATGTGGCACACACACACATATCCTAGTCATTCTTTCTTAACAGGTTTTTGGGATGTTTAAAAAGAAACAGTGTAGAAAGGACAGTGTAGTTTTTAAGTGATGCATTTAATTCATTGAACACAGAGTTGTCAAGATGGTGCCTAACTAGAACCTTCATCTCTACTGATAATTGGTTGGTCCCAGGAGGTATTCTCCATACTACCAGAAGAGAAAGGTAAACACCAACTCAACTAAAGCACTATTGATCTACACTGGTGATCTGTCTATAAGATATGCTGATATAGTAGTGGCACAAAAGTTGTAAAAGTAACCAACCATTCCATCTTTGGATGCAAAACCCACTCCATGAAAGAGAACCCAGCCCAACACTTTTCAGGTATCTAAGGCTTTGAGACTAGAGAGTCCCTGAACCTAGGGAGAAACGAAATACTACTCTTCTGCTAAAAGAATATAACAGTAAAATGACTCCTAATGACATTGCAATGTACTCATATGTCAGTGTCCTCCTCGGTGATCATCAGTCATGCTTCTTCCTGCATCATATGAAAAAAATATAGAGACATACAATGGGACAATGTGCAGAGGGTGAGAGAACTTGGAAGAGTCTTAAATAGGATATCCCCATTAAATCCCTCTCCTCAGGGAACCCTGGAGAAGAGGAGGCAGAAAAATTGTAAGAGCCAGTGACAATGGAGGACAGTAATTTGGCCTTCTAGACGTAACAGGATTGATGCACATATAAACTCACAGAGAATGAGGCAGCCTGAACAGGGTTGGCTGTACCAGATAGAGTCTTAGGGCTGACAGAAGAAGTAGCCCCAAACCTCCATCTTTAACCCAGAAGTTATCTCCAACTGATAAACACCTGCAAATAAAAATTAGTTTTCTCCAAAGCTGTGTCAGTCATATACAAATCACACTTAAGTGCAGGTCTCTTCCCCAGCAGCAGATGGCCCATAAGAACAAAACTCAGTGGTATTTGGAGGTTGTTTTGTCTCATGATACCATACGCTTTGTCTGGGATTCTTCTCTTCTTTTCATTATCCTTCTTCCTCTTTATGTTACAATTCTTTTGCTACATGTTATTATGTCATGTTTCATGTTTAATGGTGGAACTGTAAGAAAGAATGTGTGTATCTCAGGGTCTAGTGTCTGTATTTCTTTCTTGTAGCCTTTCTTTGGTTCTACTTTTTTCCTATTTGTTTGTTTTGCCCTGTTCTTGCTTGTTTTTATTTTCTTATCTTATGTTTTATAGATGCCTGTTTGTTTTCTAATGAGATAAGAAAGAAAGGGCATGGATGTGAATTGGTGGGGAGGCAAGGAGTGTATAGTAGGAGTTGGCTAGGGGAAACCTAGTCAGAATAAATTGCATAGAAAAATATATTTCAATTATAAAAGGCTGTATTCATCATGGAAATGACATTATCCCGCTTCTCTAGTGGCAACTGCATGCCCATCACTATTTGTCTGCCTTTTCTCAGCTCCTCTGCAGAGAGTCTGCACAGAAAGCTCTCATCATAAACAAAATTTCCCTATGGAGAAGACTAAGGAGAAAGCTCCTGTTTTATTAGATTTGTCTTTCTCATTTACTGCACTCACTTAGCAGTTCTCCATTATAAATGTCCGTGTTTCAGTTCTCTTTCTGCAGAGGCACTCAGAGCTCCCCATCACTTACTTCCTCCTTCCTCTGCTGAACAGTCTTCGAAGATGAACATC
The DNA here is from genome assembly GCA_025134845.1 of Neodon shergylaensis. Lineage (NCBI taxonomy): Eukaryota > Metazoa > Chordata > Mammalia > Rodentia > Cricetidae > Neodon > Neodon shergylaensis. The sequence continues at coordinate 3,203,507 of JABTXL010002812.1, forward strand.
CCTTTGTCATGCTCTGCACCTAAGTGCTTCCTGCTGCTCAACAAAGCTGTGTTTCATCTTGATTTCAATGTCCTATCAACGAACATCAGTTATTTGTGCATACATGATTCTGGATATAATGATTCTGAATCTCCTTGTCCACCAAGGAGATTTAGGAATAGAGAGAATTTCCCCATCACTTGTCTGTGCCTGTTCTATTGTCTTCTGATGCATTGCATTTTTGTTTTGTACATTACCCGACACTATAAATATGCATGAATACATTCATTCCTGAAAAAAGAGAACACCAAAGCCTAACACAAACTAAATAAGAAGCTATAAGATGTTTCCCATCTTTAATTTCCTGATACTCTGTGAGATGCTTCTATGCTTTTTTTTTAAAGTACAAAGTTCTATTAAATTAAAAAAAAGAGAAACTGTGAATGGTCTTTTTTTTCTCTTGATTTATTACTTTTGCTAAGGTTTCAAGCGCAAGAGGGATGAAGGAATAGGCTTGTATCATTCTTAATTTTAAGAGGTGATGTCATTCACTAAGCTGCTGGCTTTAATACCTTTACCATCTTAGGGCATCACGCTACTATTCCAAGTTACTTCAGAATTTTCATCCTAAGGAGACATTTAATTTTGTCAATTACACTTTTTGCACTTTTGCAATCAAATTGATTCTTTCTCCATTTTATTCACATGTTTTGTCATATTTATTAACTTTTTATGTTGAAGAATCATTCCATTCTTAGGAAAAAGCAACTTATTCATTGTATATATTTTATCTGTTTTTATTTTTTCTTTTTGCTAAGTTACTCTTGCCTATTTTTATTGAGCTACATTTTTCTCTGCTCCATGCCTTTCCTCCTCTCCTCCCTTCTACCTTCTCCCATTGACACTCACACTCCCAATCTTCTCAGGAGATCTTGTACATCTCTCTTAGGGTACTCTTTCTGTTGTTACTTTATTTTCAATTTCATATGTGTAAACAATTCATTGTGATCATATGCACCCTCTATTACTCTCTGTCATCCCCCCTGCTCCTGTTGATCTCTTTTTTCAACCAGCCTCTTTTCTAATGTGGTGTCTTATTTTTATAATTCATTGATAATGCAATCTTTATATCTTTGCATTTTTCTGTTGTGTCTTTTGTTGTTCATTTCTAATTGTATTTGATATTACAAAACAAGAACATTTAAATTTTTCGCTTTTATGAAGACTATCTTCTTAACTATAAATATTTTAGAGAAACCTATGTGTGTGGTGAGAAGGATATATGCTCCAGAGTTGTTGGATGAAGAGCTCGGCACTTATATATTAAGACATTTTTAGCTGAATGGTTTATCTCTGAAGCTTTGTGCCAATTTATGTTCTGAATGATAATTAATAAGAGTTGGAATCAGCTGTAATCACACTTGCCTCTAATCCCAGAAGTCTAGCAGCAGAGACAGGTAAATCTGCAAGAGTTCAAGGAGAGCATGGTCTGCACAGTGTGTCTAGTCAGCCAGCACCTTGTTTCAATAAAACAAAAAAAAAGAAAGAAGTAAAAAGAAGTTTTATAGTAAGCTACCATTGTATAGTTGAATTTACTCACACACACACACACACATCTTTATATATATATATATATATATATATATATATATATATATATATATA
>JABTXL010002812.1:3216966-3288923 GCA_025134845.1 Neodon shergylaensis
AGAGAGAGAGAGAGAGAGAGAGAGAGAGAGAGAGAGAGAGAGAGAGAGAACCTGTTACTGATGCAGTTTTTCTGGACTGGGATTCACGCTGTGAGAGACAGGCTTAATCTTTCATCCTTTTATGCTACAATTTCATCCTCAGAAAACCGGAGAAAAACATCCGTTCTTTCATCACATACTGTATGGTGCTTCAACATGACAATATAGTTAAGTTTTTAAAGAACAAATTCACTCAGTCTACATACGAGCTTGTCCTGTTCTTCTACTAAATAGAGTCTAGCTACAACTGCTTCTCCATCCCTATTTGTATTTCAATTGCTGTACCTTCCCAGCTTCTCTTCAGTCTGCACAAAGACCTTTTGTCATCAGAGGAAGCTCTCCATCTTCTACCATCTTCTAGAAGAGACTATGGAGATGGCTCATGTTATATTAGGTTTCTTTCTCATCTCTGCACTCCACTTAGCAGTCCTGCATTAGACATATCCATTTTCTGTTCCCGTTCTGCAACAGTACTTAGACTTCACCTTCTCTTCCTTCTGGCTCCTTCCCCTGCATAGCAGTCATTTCAGAACCACATCCATCTCTAGGCTGTGCACCTAAGTGTGTCCTGCTGCTTAACTAAGCTGAGTTGGGTCTTTACCACAATGTCCTGCCCATGAGCAACATCAATGATTTGTCCACGCATGAGTCATTAAAAATAATTAGTCAACTCAGGGCTGTTGACAAAAAGAGTTAGGATTATTGAGAATTTCTTTATTACTTTGCGATGCTGGTCAATAACTTTTGTCACAATTCCCTTTTTAATTTATATGTGATTCATCATCTAATGCTGTAAAGATTTGCATGTGTGCACTCATTCATGATTAAACAATGTCAAGGTCACACACACTCTGAGGATGAGGATATAAATACATTCCATTGTCACCATCTGGTGCACTGAGACATTTCTAGGCTATATGGTTTTTAAATAAAGGATATAAAGTGAATTTTTACCCTTTAAAATTTAAATTTGGATGTTTTTCTTTCTCTTTTTTATTAAGAATTTTTTAGTATAATCTTTTCTCATTTTACATAGCTATCCTCATTCCCACTCCCTCCCCTCTTCCTGCTCCACCTTTCCCTCCACCCCACCCCTATCCACTCCTTAGAAAGAATAAGACTTCGCATGGGGAGTCAACAAAGTTGACTGCAACAGACCCTGATGGAGTAGATGTTAGAGTAAGATAATCCCAGGTCCAGCTGTGGGCCTGGGTGGTAGTTGAGCTGGTCAATCCAAGCCTCTGGGAACACTCTCTCAGGTAAGGGGTGGAGCTAGCTCTCCTACACTCATGCATTCAGGGTCAGTTTTCACTTATGTGTGGGGAGGGATGGGGCCATCTCTTCCAAGTGTGGGGACCAGCTCTCCCATGAGGTTCAGGACCACCTCTCTTTCTGCAGTGTCCAGTAAGGGGCAGGGCCAGGGAAGGGTGGGATTGGCTCAACATGGCCCTGATTTCATCAGGCACAAATCCTATAGACCCCTGAGATGACACAGCCCACAGACACCAACACACACTGCAGCTGCAGCATGACCATGGACCCAACATGGTCATTGATAGCAGCTTGGGCCGGGATGACATCCTGGCTCTGGGTGAAAGCACACACCACTCAGATCAGGACAGCTCTGGTGGTGGCACATCTCCCAGACACCAACAAGGCTACAGGTTACAGCCCAAATCCCAGGCTTCTGTGTAACCTCTGGTGGCAACACAGACCCTGGCTGTGATGGTACCATACAGAGATCCAGACAAGGTCCTCAGCAGCAGCCCTGGTCTGAATGTCACCATAGCCCTAAAGGGTGGCCCCCAGATCAGCAAACCCCCAGTGGCAGCATGGCTCTCAGACACCAGCATGGTCCCAGAAATCTGCATGGTCCTCATGATGAAAGGAACCATGGGCATCAGCAGAGACCCTGGCTGCTGTAAGGCTACAAAACCAGACATGGCTCCCTGCTAGCTACCTCCCTGGCACAGACATCAACATGACACCAGATAGCAGAATGTGCCACTTTGGTCTGTATGGCCCCAGATGTGGCATGGCCCTTAAGTACCAACATGGCCTCAGGTGACCGATCAGACCCCAGTAATCATACAGACCTTGGTTACAACAGGAGCCATAGACATTGACCCAGACCCGGGTTGCTAAAGGGCCATGGACCCAGACAAGACCCTCTGCAGGAGCTCAGGCCTGGATGTTACTATGGCACTGTATGGCAGCACAGATCACACAGATAAGCATGGCTATGTTGGTGGCACAGCTCCTAGACACCCACATGGCCACGGGTGACAGCCCAGACACTGGTCATCCCTATGGCCCTCTGGTGACATGGGCCATGGGAAGCTAAACAGCCTCTGGCTGTGGTAGAACCATGGACCCAGACATGGCCCCTGGCTCCACCATGGCCCTGGTTGGCAGGAAAGCCCCCCACATCCACTTACTGGTAACCACTTTAAACTCTTCCACAGTACATGAACCAATCTGCTCCTCCTACTCTCCCATTTCTCCACCACATACATACTTGTCATAATGGGACCCACCAGGCTGGCCTGGGGGTTGCTTGCATCCACCTGAGCTAAAGAGCATCAGATAAGCCATAGACGTCTTCCTATAGTACAGGTCTTGAAGACCCAGGCTGGACTGGGTGGTTTGCACCTACCTGAGACAGACATCATCAGAATGACTATAGATTGTTGAACACTTCATTGCAATTTCCTTTATGCTTATTAAGACTGCTTTATGACCTAAAATACGATATAGAAAAATTTCTATGGGTTGCTGACAAGGATATGTATTCCATGGTTCTTGGGGGAAATTTTATGTACTATGTCTTAGTTAGGGTTTTATTGATGTGAAGAGACAACAACCATGGCAATTCTTACATAGGAAAACATTTCATTGGGGCTGGCTTACAGATTCAAAGGTTTAGTCCTTTATCATCATGACAGAAATCATGGCACCATGCAGGCAGACATAGCGCTAGAGAAGGAACTGAGAGTTCTACATCCAGGTCCACAAGCAGCAGGAAGAGACCGAGACACACTTTCTCCAACAAGGCCACATCTCCTGATAGTGCCACTCCCTATGAACCTATGGGGCCATTTTCATTCAAACCACCATATTCTATCGGCTGGCCCCATTGGTTTATATCTTCTTTTAAAAGTTTCACAAATTCTGTTTAATTTTTTATTTTTTTAAGCAATCTTTTTTATTTTACATATGAATCCCAATTCCCCCTACTCCTGCTTCCCCCACTTTATCCCCACTCCACTCACCATTCACTCCTCAGAGAGGGTAAAGCCTCCCATGAGGAGTCAACAAAGTCTGTCACACCGAGGCAGGACTAAGACCCTCACCCCTGTATCTAGACTGAGTAAGGTATCCCTCCATAGAGAATGGACTCAAAATAGTCAGTTTATGCATTAGGAATAAATCCTGATCCCACTACCCTTGAACCCACAAACTTCCCCAGCCATACAACTGTCACCCACATTCAGAGGGCCTAGTTTGGCCCTATACAGGATCCCCAGCTGTCAGTCCAGAGTCAGTGAGTTCTCACTAGCTTGGATCAGCTGTTTCCATGGTTCCCCCATCATGGTCTTAACCCTTTGCTCGTATTATCACTCCTCCCTCTCTTCAGTTGGACTCTGGGAGCTCAGCCCAGAGCTTAGCTGTGGATCTCTGAATCTGCTTCCATAAGTTGTTGGATGAAGGCTCTATGATGACAATTAAGGTAGTCATCAATTTGATTACAGAAGAAGGCCAGTTCAGGCATGCTCTCCACTATTGCTCAGAGTCTTAGCTGCTGTCATATGAATTCCTTGTGAAAGAAATTGAAGAAGATATCAGAAAATGGAACAATCTCCCATGCTCTTGGATAAGAGGAATCAACATAGTAATAATGGCAATCTTACTAAAAGCAATCTAGAAATTCAATGCAATCACCATCAAAATCTCAGCACAAATCTTCACAGACTTTGAAAGGACAAAACCCAAGTTCATATGGGAAAAAAACTAGTGTATCCAAAACAATCCTGTATAATAAAGGAACTTCCAGAGGCATCAAGCTCTACACTAGAGCTATAGTAATAAAAAGAGTTTTATATTGGCATAAAAACTGGAACATAGATCAATGGAATCAGATTGAAGACCCTGATAATAATCCACACAACTATGAACACCAGATTTTCTACAAAGAAGCTAAAATTATGTAATGTAAAAAAGGAAAGAATCTTCAACAAATTATCTTTATCATAATGCAAAGTGCATTTAGTACAACTTCAGAAGCCCCCATAATCTATAACAGTCTCAAACTTGTTCTAAAGTACAAAGTCGAATCTAAGACTCATGAAAATCTTTTAACTAAAACTCCTGTAAAATCAAAATGAAAGTGGAGATTTCATACTTCCAACATAAAATGATGCATGATACGTATTACCATTCCAAAATGGGAAAAAGGGAGCATAGTGAGGAAAAACTGAGCCAAATCAAGGTGGAAAACAAGCTGGGAAAACTCTAAGAATTTCATCTCCATCTTCAATGTCAAAACAAAGCTCCATCTCTGTTCAGCTTTGTTGGCTACAACATACTTCTTTTTCTTGGGCTAATTCAACTCCCCATTAGCAGCTTTTCTTGACGGGTATCTTACAACTCTGGCATCTCCAACATCTTGGGGTCTCCAAAGCAATCCAGGCTTCACATTCACAGCTTCACACAATGGTCTCTCTTGGCCTCCATTCAAGAACATCCCTGACATACGCCAGGCCTTGGATACTTTCTGATTTTGCAAAGGGAGATTCTATAACTTTTCTTCTGTCCTTGACGCTAAAGCTGGAACCACAAGACCAAAGATGCCAAGGTCTGCTGCTTGCTAAGGCTGTAACATGACCCCCTCATTCAGTTATAACTTCACTAGTTTTCTGACTTTTATAGTTTCTTTCACTGCCTAATCTTGGCTATCCAGAATCTCAATCTGTAGACCAGGCTGACTTTGAACTACCTACCTCTATCTCCCGAATGCTGAGATGAAGGGCACATACCACCATGTTTGGATCTAAGTGGTTCTTTAATTCCTTTTTACAAGTTGGAAACTTAGCTGAGGTGAACACTCCCATTATTTCTTTTAATATCAGTCTTTAATTTGTTTGCATTCTTGAACACACACTTCCTGGTACCCTTTTCTCCTCAAATTGTACATTTTGTGGGTTTTCTTAATCAGCTTGCTTCTTTTCATTCTAGCTCTTCATAAGAGTGAACTCTAATAACCACAGGACAGAGTTGATACAAGGCTGTTTTGAGAGTTCCTCTGTCAATGCAATTAATCAAAAACTCTTCAATTTAGATTCAGGCATATTTTTGGACAAGGGCATAAATTATCCATATTCTTTACCAAATACCCCAAGAATAATTTCTAGGCCACATATTAACATTCTTCTCCTCTGAAACCTCTTGAGCCAGGCCCCCACAGTTCAAGTCTCCTTCGAAATCACTGTCTTCCATTGACTAGAAAAACACTGGCTAGCAAAACCAGTCACAATGAGAGCTGAAGCTGAAATGATCCCTTTTTGTTTCCTGGTTCCATTTCATGAAGCCAAAATGCCTATTGGTGAACAATTTTACCCACTACTGCCATGCTACTATCATCAGCAAACTCGATTTGGGGAGCTGGCTGCTTACCTAGTGCCAGTCTGCCTATTTTAAGCTGTTGATTGTAGGAGGAGAGAGCTACTTGTTGATCCCTGGCCACTTAGCTCTGAAATAATCACACAGAAACTGTATTAATTAAATCACTGCTTGGCCCATTAGCTCTAGCTTCTTATTGGCTAACTCTTACATCTTAATTTAACCCATCTCCATTAATCTGTGCATCACTACAAGTTCATGGACTACCAGCAAAGTTTCAGCATGTATATCTCTCGCAGAGATTCCATGGCTTCTCTCTGATTCCACCTCCTTCCTTCCAGCATTCAGTTTAGTTTTCTCCACCTCCCTAAGTTCTGTCCTATTAACAGGCCCAAAGCAGCTTTCTTTTTTAACCAATGGTATTCACAGCATACAGAGGGGAATCGCAAATTAGTTGATGCCCCAGATGGTCCCCCAAATGAAAAATTTGTGTTCCTATGGGGTGATCAAGGCTTCAAGAATGAACGGTACAATCTTGGTAAATCGAGTTTGCTAGGTGATTTTCTTCAAACACCAAGTGTGAGGTTAGGTTTTATGTCTTCTGGATGCCTTCCCTGATCCTGGATCTCTGTCTCAACACTCTCAGGTGTTTTCTCCTTCATGAAGGCCTGTCTAGAAAAAGAAGTTATCCAGAAGGATCCTGTAATGCAAAGTTGCCTATGTATATACTGTTCAGGCTAAGCTACTACAAGCACAGGAACAGACCTCATTCTGAAGCCCTGCCCAGTGTGGAAAAGAAAGGCTGTCTTTTCTTCAGATGTCTGTGTGGCTTTAGGGGTGAGAAATAGAAGCCAATTAAGAATGTCTGTATGGAGGAGTTGAGTGGAAAGAAAACTCTATGTAGATGCTACCTGCCCAGCTATGCTCCTCTCTTTTAAAGATTATTTGTGTGCATGTATATACTTCAAAAATCTTCTTGGGGGTTGGGACACTATTTCCAACTAAGGAGCGCTCTATTTTTTCTGCAGCACAGTCCACACTTTTCATGTCAGAGACCTGTGCCTTTGCATGAAATACAAGTAACAACCAGAACATTTACTACAAATTTTCAACAACCCTTGAAACTGTGGTTCATTTGTTCATTTGTCATAGTTCTTAACTTTCCACTGTAACCCTATAGATAACAGGATAATGGTGACATAATTACAAACAGAAGAGTGCTTGATGTCCTTTAAGGCTTCTCTGCCTTCTAGTTTTCACATTGTAAAATGAAGGCTTAGTCCTTCTAGTATAAGAAGTGTAAATGCTCACACACAAATCTTCATAAGAAGTCGCATTCTCATCATTATTCCGTTTTTCCCATTTAATAGACCCCTTACAGAAACTGAGCACAGCTATGGCTGGTGCCAGGATCTTCCATATTCCTACACCTGAGAAGGAACCTCAGCCCTGGAACAGAAAGAAAGTTAGTTTTGAAATCCTGTCACTTCCTAACACAGCATAAGATGCTTAGCAACTGTACTGGTACCATCAACTACCCCAAAATCATTAGAGGCATTGGTCTGCAGATAGACTGAATAGTACAAACTGGATTTAAAAGAAGTTTCTAGAATTTGGGAGTTTGATAAATTGCTTCATCTCTACAAGCCTGTTTCCCCTTCCTTATGAACCTGTGCCAGACACTCCCCCATAGCCAGGTGGTCTTGACAGAAAGTATCATGTGTTCATATCTCAGTTTACTTTGCAGGAACGCTAGTGGAAAATTCCCAAGCATGGATCCAACCACCCCAGCCTGGAGCACGGACAACACAACAATGAATGAAACTTACTACACTGGAAACTTACCCTGTATTGACTCCATCCCCATTATACTGAATATTCTTAAAGCTGGCATTGCCATGGTTGGGCTGGCAGGAAATGCCATAGTGCTGTGGCTTCTGAGCTTCCACATGCAAAGGAATGCCTTCTCTGTCTATGTCCTCAATCTGGCTGGGGCTGACTTCCTCTTCCTCAGCTTTCAGACTGTGTATTCCCTGGAACTTGTCCTTCTTCATTTCTATGACATCTACTTCGATATTCCCATCTATCTCATAAATGTGTTCATCTTTGCTTACCTTGCAGGTATGTGTATTATTGCAGCCATCAGTGCTGAGCGCTCTCTGTCTGTTTTGTGGCCCATCTGGTATCACTGCCAACGACCAAGACACTTATCAACTGTTGTGTGTGCCCTGCTCTGGGCCTTCTCTCTACTGTTGAGTCTCCTGTTAGGGCATGATTGTGGCTTGCTAGTTATTGGCTATTATAACTATCCTTTGTGTAGGAGTTATAATTTTATCACTACTGCATTTGTGATAGTATTATCTGTGGTTCTTTGTGGATCCAGCTTGGCCCTGTTGTTCAGGATCTTCTGTGGCTCACGAAAAATTCCTGTGACCAGGTTGTGTGTGACCATTACCCTCACGGTGCTGGTCTTCTTATTCTTTGGTTTGCCCTTTGGTATCTATTGGTTCCTCTTAGATTGGATTGAGGAGTTGTACAAAGTTTTCCCTTGCCATATTAAAGAAATGACAACTTTTCTATCCTGCATTAACAGCTGTGCCAACCCCATCATTTACTTCCTTGTTGGCTCCGTTAGGCACCGCAGGTTCCAGAGGCAGACTCTGAAGATACTACTGCAGAGAGCCATGCAGGACACTCCTGAGGAAGAAGGTGAAGAAAGGGGTTCTTCAAGAAATCCTGAAGAACAGGAAACAGTCTGGTGTGTAGTTGAGTGAGTCCTTGATCACACACTGTTGTTTTGAGAATCAATATGGCCTCTATTTAAAGGGGCCATTTTCACAACCTTTTTCAATTGGTTGAGAAAACAGCCATTTTGTAGAAATAGGGTGAAATGGGGCTTGTTAAACAGAAACTGACTACAGCATCCTAAAACTTCCTTATGTGGGCTCACTGCATCTGCTTGTGATGTAATCTTTGTAACCAAATCACTTGAAGCCAAGACAACTCCCACTGTAAACAAACCCTTCCCTCCAAAGAAGGCCCAAAGCAATGCAGGGAAGGTCAGGATTTCTTTGGTCATTGAACTTGATAAATATTAAATGAATATTATATTCATTAGAAATGTCTTTATTTTCCACGAGTTGTTTTCTAAATGTTAAGAGAAATTAATTGAAATTCCCACAATCCCAGTTTCCTTAATGAATATTGAAGCTTGGTATGACTTAATTGTTTCCTTCCCTTGGCAATTTGTATAGTATTTTATGGAACCATGGAAGGCTTACCACAGGAAAGAAATTACATGTATACATGTAAATACGTTCACAGATATATATGTAATCATGTATTTTGTATAATTTCAAGGAAATATAAAATATTACAAACCCTTATGGCCTTAAAAAACAACCTTCCTATTATTTGTCCCCATCCCTCCTTTTCCTTCTGTATTGACCTTCCACACTCCTCCCTAGTCAGATTCCCTCCCCATTTCTCCATTTCCCACTATATCATCTCTATCCTGCTATTCCCTCCCAAGCTCCCCAACATGTGGTCTCTTTATGCCTTTCTGACTTGCTGTATATGCACATCTTAGAATTTGGAGCTAGGAACTACAATAAGAGAGACTGTGAAGCATTTGTTCTTATGGACAGGACTCCATTTGCTAAGAATTGAGGCAAGCAATTGATGAGTAGGTTTTCATAAACCTAAAAAACCTTCTTCACAGCTAAAGAAACAATCAGTAGGATAAAGAGGAAACCCACAAAATGGGAGAGAACCTTTGTCTGTTATACACCAGAGAGAGGGTTAATACTCAGAATATATAAAGAATTTTAAAAATTAAGAGTCAAAAAAAACAAATTACCATTTGAAAACTGGTATGGGACCTATGCAGAGAGTTCTCAAGAGAATAAATAAAAATTGCTAATAAAATCTTGAAAAGTCCTTATCATCCTAAGCAATGAGAAAAAATGCAAACTAAAACAACTTTGACATTTTATGTCATGACAAGCAGCGTGCTTAAAATCAGTTTAAAATCTGACACCAAATGTGAGAAAGTGGACTCGACACTCATTTTTGGAAGGAATGTGAACTGGTGTAGCTTTTCTGGAAAACAGGATGGAGAATCTTCAAAAGACTAAAACTGTATCTACCAGATGACCCAGATATACTACTCATTGACATATGACCAAATAACTAATCATCCTAATCCACAGATACTTGTTCACCAGTGTCTGCTGATGCCTTATTCACATAAGCCAGGAAATGGAAACAAGCCAAATGTCTTCCACTGGATGAGTGGATAATGAAAATGTGGTACATATACACAATGGAGTACGACTCGACTGTAAACAAAGAGAAATCATGAGATTTGTCAATAAAGGGCTGAACCTAGAAAATATTATCTTGAGTGATGTAACATTTCTTGTGAAATAATATTTCAATTTTAAATGTTGCTGTATTTGACACTTTATAATATAATTAAGGAAAAGTATTATGTATACATTAAACAAATGCGTATTTCAATAATTCGACTTGGATAAATGTAACTACTTGACTCCAAACCCAATCAAGATACAAAATACTTTCTTGCCTCTGTGAGTTCCCACTGTTTCCTCCAGTCATAACTGTTGGAGGTCATTACTATACATATTTCTAATTTAATGTAAAATTAAGAGTGAAACTGAATATATATGATGTGGAATTCCCCTCTGTGTGCTATAAATATGTTTTATTGCCATTGGTTAATAAAGAAGCTGCTTTTAGTTAATAGATTAGCAGAGTAAAGTCAGGCAGTAGCTGCCGAAGGAGATAGATGCCCTGGAACCGTGCCTGTAAAACACAAGCCTTGTGGAAAAATATAAAATAATAGAAATGGGTTAATTTAAGATATAAGAGCTATCTATGACATACTCCTAAGCTACTGGCTAAACAAATATTGAAATTAATATAGTTTCTGTGTTACTATTTTGGGTCTTTGTGGCAGGGAATTGAATAAGCAGCCCCTGCCTATATATGTGTGTGTATGTATGTATATGTATATGTGTGTATATATATGCATATATGTGTATGTATACATATAATGTAAAATTCCTTTTCTCCAAAAGCTGCTTTAGAAAAAACTCTTGAATGCAGTGCATTCTTACTACATAAAGATCTTATGCTGTAAATTATCTTTATTTCTCCTTGTATATTTGTTACTTCATATTTTTTATGTTTTCCCACTTTCTATTACAACAAAGGTTTAGTAACCATTATCATATCATGCAGTCTGACTATACATATGGACAGAGTATCAAAAATCTTCATAGGCTTATGCTTTAAATGCTTGTTGTCCAGCTAGAAGTTCTATTTTAAGAGATTATACAAACATTAGGGCCTAACTATTGAATATAACTCCATCCATCCTGTAACCATGGACAAGAACTCCTCACTTTTAACAGTTGAGGAATAACATGCTATGTGTAACTGTCACAATTTCACAATCTATTTATCTGTTATTGCATGTCTGTGTCTCCCATGTACTGAATGCTGAAACTAATTCTCCAGTAAACATACAACTCTTTTTACTAATGGCAAAGAGGACTTCGTCCACTATTTTGTTTTAATCTAATGTCTTTTTTTTTTCAAAGTGGGTATCTGGTAACAACACAAATTTAGGGTGTTTTGTTTCCTTTTGCTAAAATTGACTACTACAGGTCACTCTGTTTCAATTAGCATGTGATACCAAGAGAAGACAGATTATTGTGGCTTATGGTTTGAGGGCTTGATACATGATTTAATGGATCTATGGATCTATATAGACTGTAATGAAGGTTGGGGATGTATAGAAGAGGAGGAAAGCTCACATTATAGAAGACAGAAAACAAATTTGACAGGAAAAGGCCAGGAATATATATGGAAGTACACTTTTTCAAAGCCTACCATTGAGAGAAGTCATGACAAAAACTCAAGCAGGAACTAAGAAACCATTGAGGGGTCCCTACTTGGCCTCTCAGAGGCAATTATTTAGACAACATTTTTATAGATTCCAAGACCACAAGACCAGGGAAGGGCAATGCCCAAAGTAGACTGAGTCATCCTACTTAATGACAATTAAGACAATCCCTCTGAGACAAGTCCATGAAAAAAACTAATAAAGTATTCAATTGGGACTTCTCAACTTGACAACAAACATTTCACTTCAAGCCTTGATTTTTCTATTCTTTGTCCCTGCACTCTACTTTTAATATTACCACATAAAACACAGTCAAAATTTTAAAGTCTCACATTCTTGAAATTTTTAAGCAATTAAAAATACAAGAACTTTTTAAAAAACAGAAGTCTCCATCTGAGAGAAGAGCCCACAACCCCTGAGAAGCTAGATAACAAGAAGAACCTTAAGAAAGATATGCATGAAAGCCCACAGGGAAAGTGAAATAGAAAAAAATCACCTGAGTAAATTAGAAATACAAGGAGAAGGAGGGAGGGGGAAGAAGAAGAAAGGAAGAAGGATATGAAGAAACAGGAAGGAACGTGACGGTTAAGTTGGGGGAGAGATGGAGAGTAAGAACAAGGAAAGAGATCTAATGATAGAGGGAATCATTATGGGGTTAGAAAGAAAATTGGTGATAGGGAAATTCCCAGGAATCCAAAAGAATGACACCAGCTAAGACTCCAAGCAATAGTGGAGAAGTTTCCTGAACTGGCCTTCTCCTGTAATCAGATTGATGACTACCTGTTGTAGGAGGCTGCTTATTTGTACACAGCTGCTCAAACTCGACATAACCACATAGAAACTGTATTAATTAAATCACTGCTTGGCCCATTAGCTCTAGCTTCTTATTGGCTAACTCTTACATCTTAATTTAACCCATTTCTCTTCATCTGTGTATCATGTGGCTGTGGCTTGCCAGGTAAAGTTCCAGCATTTGTCTCCAGTGGGACTACATGACTTCGCACTAACTCCTGCCTTCTTTCTCTCAGCATCCAGTTTAGTTTTCCCTGCTTAATTCTGTGGGAAATTCCTGGGAATCCACAAGGATGACACCAACTAAGACTCCAAGCGATAGCAGAGAAGGTACCTGAACTGGCCTTCCTTTGTAATCAGATTGATGACCACCCTAATTGTTATCATAGAACTTTCATCCAGCACCTGATGAAAGCAGATATAGAGATTCACAGCTAAGCATTGAGCAGAAATCCTGGAGTCCAGTCAAAGAGAGGGGGGAAGGATTATATGAAGAAAGGTATGTCAAGATTATGATAGGGAAATCCACAGAGACAGCTGTCATAAACTAGTGGGACCTCACTAATTCTGGACTGACTTCTGGGGAACCTACATAAGACCAAACTAGGCCCTCTGAAACTGGGTGACAGTTCTGTGACTTGGGTAGTCTGGGAGCCACTGGCAGTGAGATCAGGAGTTATTCATAGTACATGAACTGGTTTTTTTAAAGCCCATTCCCTATGGAGAGATACCTTGCTCAGCTTAGATGCAGCCTCAACTTGATATGCTAGACTTTGTTGTCTAGCAGTGTGAGGCCTTACCCTTTCTGAGAGTGGATGAGGGGAGAAGGTAGAGGGAGCAGGAAGAAGGGAAGGAAGAAGTACTGTGGCTGGTATGTAAAATGAAAAAAATCTTTTAAATTAGGAAAAAAAGTCAGAAGTCTTTTAATTCTGAGTTCTTGTAAAATAATGACCAAACAATATATATCTTATTCCAAAAGGAAAGAATTGAAAAATAGCAAAATAAACTAAAAATATGGAAGTATAAATACAAATCATGTAGCTTCATGTTCAGCATCTGGGACTCACTCACTGTGTAGTTTTCTAGCTCCAAAAAGTTTGTGAAAGTCTATTCTCTAGCTCTTCCATTGACAGCAAACAGCTTGTCTCATATGCTCTGCCATTTATAGAAAACACAGTTTATTACATAAGTGCAGGGTATTTCAAACCACACCTGCCTCTATCCCTGGAAACCATCCCGTGTCACTGTCATTTCTGATATTCAGGGGAGTATAGTGGAAGAGGGGTGTCTTCATTAGGGTTTATATTGCTGTGAATAGATATCATGACTGTGGCAACTCTTATAAAGAAAAATATTTAATTGAGGCTGGCTTACAGTTCAGAGCTTTAGTCTATTATCAACATGTAGGGTAGCATTCAAGGAGACATGATACTGGGAAGGAGATGAAAGCTCTACATCTTTACCTGCACGCAACAGGAAGTGAACTGTGTGTCTAACACTGAATATAGCTTGAACATATAAGAACTCAAAACCCACTTCCACAGTGACACACTTCCTCCACTAAGACTACACCTACTCTAACAAGGCCATACCTTCTCATATTGCCACTCTATAGGCCAAGAATTCAAACACATGAGGGCCATACCTATTCAAACCACCAAAAGAGGGGACAAAAAAACTATAATATTAAGAAGTCTGCTATGAAACTGTCTTTCCTAGAAACAGTTGTGATATGTTAGGTTGTTAGTTCCTGGCTGCTCCACCCACAAAATAATCACACAGAAACCATATTATTTGCAATACTATTTGACCAATAGCTTAAACATATTTCTGACTAACTAATATCTTAAATTAACCCATCTCCATTAATCTGTGTATCACCAAGAGGCTGTGGCTTATTGGGTAAAATTTTGGTGTCTGTTTCTAGCATGGCTACATGGCTTTTCTCTGAGTCCACCTTCTTTTTCCCAGCATTCAATTTAGTTTTCCCCACTTAGCTCTACTCTATTCTATCACAGGCAAAGGCAAATTTTTTATTAACCTATGGTATTCACAGCATACAGAGGAGAATCCCACACCATCTCCCCTTCTCTGTTTAAATAAAAAGAAAGGTTTTAACTTTAACATAGTAAAATTACATATAACAAAACAGCTATGAAGCAAGAATTACAGTTACAATATTAATATCTACTTTATCTTTTATCATAACTAAGGAAAACTATAATCATAACTATCTATTCTTCAACTCCATCAAAGACTCCAGAAGGATATAATATTACCTAAATAAACAGGAAGTGCAATGTAAGCAACTTCCAAAACTCTAAAATTGACAGAGACATCTCACTGTTTAGACAGTCACCCAAAGTTCTTCTGTATCCTTAGAGCATCCATCTTCAGCCTACAAGTCCATAGTATCCAGCAGACTTCTCCACAAAGCAGGAAATTTTCAAGATAGTTCAACCTATATTAGCAGTTTGTCAGTCACCTTCTTCTGAGTCCTGCAGAATGCCTGGCAAACTCTTTCATGAAGCAGGAACCCCAAAGGATCATCTCACCTTTAGGCAAGTTCAGCAGCCATCTCTCTGTACGTCCTGCATGTCCAGCTCACATAGCATAACATCAAGCAGTCCAGGCAAAAGCAGTTTCTTGACCAAATGGCCAACAAACTCCATAAGGAGCCTCTTCAATGCCCATCATCCTCTTGAAGTAGTTGGTGCTGCCAGGAGCAGATGTGTCTCATATCATGAAAAGTCCTACGTTTTTAAAACATTTTAAATGCCATAAAATGTCTTTGAAATGTTTGAAGATTATCTAACTAAAATATATCTCTATATATCTAAAAAACCTAATTGACATGACTACAAGCTTGACTATTATAGATGATTATCTACTAACCTATATTTCTTAATTATATATTACATTTTTAAATAAACTACACAATCACAATACCTTAATCAATAGCAGAAATATATATATATATAACAAGATTGATATTAAATTTGTATCCACAAACCAAGATCCATACCAATGCAAATCTCTATAGACTATCCCCCTTTGAATATAAACAAACATTTATAAACAATATTTGGGAACTTGGACATAGTTGTCTCCAAACTGCTTCCTGCTTTTGTTGGGTAAAGTAAGTCTTTACAGGGACCTTTTGGGTGAATCTTGGTCCATCAAACCACATTAGCCTACAATTAATCTACAGGTTCTCATCTTCTGTGGGAACAAAAAACATAACCTCTTTTCCAAAGCAACAAAGCCTTAGACCCACATTTTGGAATCAAGCTACCTTTCAAATATATATATTGGTTTAGTTTATCAGTCCATACAATGATATGTCTCTCTGTACCTAGCTCCTTCACAGTCAAAAAATTCAAAGAAAACACAATAATATACATTATCCACACTCTCTGTATATTTTCCATCTTTATTTGGTTCATTTTTCTTACTCTATTACTTTTTCTACAAGTTTAATATTTACTTTATTATCTTTACTCCTTTAATCTATGACTGTCTGTACTCTTTTATATTACATTTATTGTCTCTTTACTCTTTTTCTTCTATCTCCCAAGCCTACGTACATTTTTTAAATATGCCATGGCTCATTTAGCGGACTTTTATGTCTGAATCTGTCCTTTTGTGTATCTGTAATTATTTTCTGACCAGAAGCATGTTTTTCTTTTTCTTTCTTTTTTTTTCCAGCTCTGCCCAGTCCAACATGGAAGAAGCATATTTGCTGCCTCTGAGGATGCCATTGGGAGACAGCCTCACCACCTCAACTCTGGGAAGCACCATGCAGCATATAAACTCTTTTTATCAGAGTAAAAGCTAAATCTGCCATGCAACACATACATCTCTGTGTATGGTGATGGGAATCTGCCACACTCTCCTACCTGTGTATGCCTATCAGACCTGATTCTGCCACCTGCCCATGGGAAGTGTTGAGCCATTGTGCATGGTCTCAGCTAGTTTCCAACCGACCCCAAGTGGGCATGTAAGAATCTGGACCCAAAGTGGGTGGCAGGTATCAGCTCCAAATGTTTCAAACCATGTTGGTGTGCCAGTTTTTTTTTGTGGGAGGCCACTTGCTTGTTCCAGGATGCTCAGCCCACAAAATAATCACATGGAAACCATATTATTTGCAATACTGTTTGGTCAATGGTTTACACATATTTCTGACTAACTCATATCCTAAATTAACCCATTTCCATTAATCAGTGTATCACCATGAGGTTGTAGCTTACTGGGTAAAGTTTCAGTGTCTGTCCCCAGCAGGGATACATGGCTTCTCTCTGACTCTGCCTTCTCTTTTACAGCATTCAGTTTAGTTTTCCCTGCCTGGTTCTACTCTATCCTATCACAGGCCAAGGCAGATTCTTTATTAACCAATGGTATTCACAGCATACAGAGGGGAGTCCCACATTACTGTTGTATAAACAAGTTAATATCAGAGGACATGCTAATGCAGAAGGGAGAAATTTCAGACTTCCACCACTAGACAAAGAATTGTGGGCCACTAATGACTTCTGAGAGTGGGAGAGATAGCTTCTCCCAGGGTTTAGCCCAGAGGAATCAGCCCTTGTTTTAGTTAGGGCTTCTATTGCTATGAAGATACAGCATTACCACAGCAACTCTTATAAAGGAAAATATTTACTTGTGAATGGCTTTCAGTTCACCATGGTAGGAAGCATGATTACATGCCAGCAGACACGGTGCTGGAGAAGGAGCTGAGAGTTCTGTATCAGGATCATCAGGAAGCAAGAAGAGAGAATAACACTGGGCCTGGATTGAGTTTCTGAAACCCCAAAGTCTGACCCTAGTACCACACTTCTTTCAACAAGATGACACTTACTGTTAAGAGTGCCACTATCTATGAGCCTATAGGGACTATTTCCATTCAAACCATCCCATTATACTCCCTGGCCCCCATAGACTTGTAGCCATAACATAATGCAGAAATGCATCCAGTCCAACATCAAAAATCCCATGGTCTATCAGACTGAACTCTGCTTAAAAGTCCAAAGTCACACAAAGGACCGAGAAGTGAGTGATCACCTACCCAGCTGGACACTTCCCTCTCTAGGCTCTCCATACTGGGGTAAAACCCGAGGCCCTCCCCTACTAGCCTCAGCTTCTCTAACCAATGAAGAGGCAAGCTTCCTCAGGTAGGCTACTCCAACACTCCCAACCCATCTATCCGACCCCGCAAGCTACAAGTTCAACTCTGCTCTAAAACCCTCTTATCCCAACCCCAACCTCAGAGGAACTCTGAAACACAGGCTGCAACAACACAAAGAGGACCACAAGGTAAGTGATAACCCACAAAACAGGGCAACTCACTCTCTAGGCCCCCTGGGCACAACCCCAGGCCCCTTTCCCACCTGTCACAGCTTCTTTAGCTATCCAGCAAGCAAGCTTCCTGCAGGTACACTGCTCCAACACCTCCACAGCACCCATCAGTCTGACCCTAAACCTTCCTATCCCCCATGATAACTCAGAGAAACTCTGAAATGCAGACTGCAGCTACACAGAGAGGACCAAAAGAGGAACTCTGAAGCACAGGTTGTGACTTCACAAAGTGGACCAAGAGAGCAGGCCAAGGTAGACCTCAGCTCCCTGATACACAGACAGCAACAGTACAGTGCAGACCAAGAACAGCTCCCAAAGACACAGACAGCAATTACAAGGATTAGACCAAGAGGCAAAAACACTGCTGGCACCAAATGGAGAAAGAGATGGTTAGGCACCAATGCAAGAATTCATTCAACAACCTAAAAAGCAACATGGTAATACCAGAATGCAGTGATCATACAACAGGAAGACTAGATCAACCTAATCCAGAAGAAGCAGAAGAAAGCAATTTTAAATGTAACATTATAAGTATGATAGAGACCTTTAAAGAGGAAATAAAAAAACTCCCTTAAAGAAATGGTGAAACACATGTTTGCCCTCAATCACCTCATAAAAAGTAATTGATGAGTGAATATGTACCCTAAAGATTTAAAGTAGAGCTGACTGATTCTCTTTATATGTATGAAAGTTTAGGTTTGTGATTTCTTTACGATTACTTATAAGATAACCTTTCAAATTAAGTAATAATTGACCCTTTCTTTGTAACTGCAAAATGCATTCTGCCAGTAAAAGACCTAACTGAGAAGAATACTTTGCTTGCCCACACAGTTAATCTATGATAACCTAGATTGCATGGGTATGAATATATATGGGTTCTTGGGATAATTTTGTTTCCACCTGTAATGCATAAAATGTTTAATCATGTAAAGGATATGGAAAACAAAACAAAAAAAAAGAAATGGTGAAACAGATTATAAAATGGAAAAATCAATAAATCTCCTAAACCCAAGAAAAGACAATCAAACATGTAAAGCAAACAATTAAAATAGTTAAAGACTTGAAGACTGAAATAGAGGCAATAAAGAAAAGAAACAAGGAGCAAATCCAGTCCTGGGAGTGAACCCAGTCCCAGGACACTGGCGGATCAGGATTGAGCCAGAAACCAGATCCAGAGTGAGCGATCTCCATTGGAACAGGTACAGGGGAGTAACTGCTGAGCAAGTGAGCCAGAACCAGAGACCACTGAAGGTCCAGATGTGAATCTGGGATCTTCAAAGGAGTAGACCTAAGCCAGGACCCCGGTGGGTCTGGGCATGAGTTTAGGACCTCCCAGGAACTAGGCCTGAGCCAGGACCTCTGCCAGTCTGGGTGTGAGTGAACCTGGAACCTCTGAGGGAATAAGCAGGAACCAGGGATCTCAGCAGGGCCAGGTGTGAGTCTGAGACCTCAGAGGGAGTAAGTCTGAGCCAGGACTTCTGTAGGTCCAGACATTGGTATGGGACATCAAAGGGAATAGATAGAAACCTGGAAACTCTGTTGGTTCAAGCATGAGTCTGGGACCTCTGCGGCAGTAAGCAGGTCCTCTGCGGGTCTGAGTGCACCCAAGCCTGGGACATCTGAGGCAGTAGACCAGAGCCAGAAACCATTCTAGGTTCAACTCCAACCCAGGGACTTCTGCAGTAGGGAATCTAGACCAGAATTTAGAGATAAAGGTCAAAGCCAGTAAACTAGGCCAAAGTTGCCCTGAGTCAAGGAACTCCTCCTTGGGCAACAAATTCCACAGGCATGGGACTGAACTAGCCACCTAGGACAGACAGGGCCTGAGGAAACAAGCTGCAATGGGAGCATAAGCCAGGAGCAAATCCAGTCCTGGGAGCCAATCCAGTCCCGGGACACTGGTGGACCAGGACTGAGCTAGAGACCTGACTCAGAGTCAGCGTTCTCCACCAGAAACAGAGTGGGACTGAACCAGCTACCTAAAACAGAGAGGGAACGAGCTCCACCAGGAACAAAGGCCAGGAGCAAATCCAGTCCAGACTACTATACCCAGCAAGGTTTTCAATCACCATAGAAGGACAAAATAAGATATTCCATGACAAATCTAGATTTCACCACTACCTAGCCACAAACCCAGCCATACACAAAATATTAGAAGAAAAACTCCAACCGAAGAAAGTTGGCTACACCAACAAAAACACAATAGATGGTCTTATAGCAACAAATCCCAAAGAAGGGAAAAGCACACAAATTAACATCAGTGACAAGGAAAACTAAAATAACAGGGGATAGCAATCTCTGGTCATTAATATCCTTTAATATAAATGGACTCAACTCACCTATAAAATGGCACAGGCTAAAGATAGGATATGAAAACAGAATCCATCCTTCTTCTGCATACAAGAAACACACCTGAACTTCAAAGACAGGCATCATTTTAGAATAAAAGTGTTGGGAAAAAATATACCAATCAAATGGGCCTAAGAAACAAGCAGGTGTGGCTATCCTAATATCTAACAAAATAGACTTCAAACTAAAATCATTCAAAGGAGACAAAGAAGGACATTTCATATTAGTCACAGGAAAAATCCATAAAAAGGAAATTTCAATACTGAACATCTGTGCCCCAAATACAAGAGCACACTCATATGTAAAAGAAACACTTATAAAGCTTAAATCTTACATTAAACCTCACACACAAATACTGGGAGACTTCAACACTCCCCTCTCATGACTAGACAAGTCATTCAGACAAAAATGAACAGAGAAATAAGAAAACTAACAGATGTTATGCCTCAAACGGACATAACAGACATCTATAGAATATTCCATCCAAACAGAAAAGAATATACCTTCTTCTCAGCACCTCATGGAACCTTCTCAAAAACTGACCACATACTCAGTAACAAAACAAACCTTAACAAATAAAATAATGGAATAATCCAATGTACCTTATCAGATCACCATGGTTTAAAACTAGAAGCCAACAGCAATACTAATTTCAGAAAACCCACAAACACATAGAAATTAAAATATGCTCACCTGAATTATCAATGGGTCAAAGAAGAAATAAAGGGAGAAATTAAAGACTTCCTAAAATTCATTGAAAATGACCACACAACATACACAAATTTATGGGACACAATGAAAGCAGTGTTAAGAAGCAAGTTCATAGCACTAAAGCCTACATAAAGAAGCTGGAAAAATCCCACACTAGTGAATTAACAGAACATTTGAAAACTTTAGAACAAAAGGAAGCAAACTCACCCAAGAGAAATAGACAGCAGAAAATAATCAAATTGAGAGCTAAAACCAACAAAATAGAAACAAAGAAAACAATACAAAGAATCAATGAGACAAAGAGTTGGTTCTTCAAGAAAATCAGCAAAATAGACAACTCTTTATCCAAACTAACCAAAAAGCAGAGAAAGAATATCCAAATTAAGAAAATCATAAATGAAAAGGGGGACATAACAACAGACCCGGAGGAAATGCAGAGAATAATCAGGTCATATTTCAAAAACCTGTACTCCACAAAATTGGAAAACTTAAAGGAAATAGACAATTTTCTGGATAAATACTACTTACCAAAATTAAATCAAGACCAGATAAGCAAATTAAACAGACCTATAACTTCTGAAGAAATAGGAACAGTCATCAAAAGTCTCCCAACCAAAACCAGCCCAAGACCAGATGGTTTCAGCCCAGAATTCTACAAGATCTTTATTGAAAAACTAATACCAATACTCCTCAAATTATTCCACACAATAGAAACAGAAGGAGAATTACCAAACTTTTTATGAGGCTACATTTATGCTGATACCCAAACCACGAAAAGACATTACTAAGAAAGAGAATTACAGACCAATCTTACTCATGAACATTGATGCAAAAATACTAAATAAAATACTGGGAAATTGAATCTAAGAACACATCACAACCATCAACCACCAATGATCAAGTCAGCTTCATCCCAGAGGTGCAGGAATGTTTCAACATACAAAAATCTGTTAACATAATCCACCACCATATAAACAAACTGAAAAATTAAAACCACATCATTTTCTCATTAGATGCCAAAAAAGCTTTTGACAAAATACAAAATTCCTTCATGATAAAGTTCTTGGAGAGAACAGTGATACAAGGAACATACCTAAACATAATAAAGGCAACATACAGCAAGCCAACAGCCAACATCAAACTAAACAGAAAGAAACTCCCGGTGATCCCACTGAAATCAGGAACAAGACAAGTTTGTCTACTCTCTCCGTATCTATTCAATATAGTTCTTGAGGTCCTAGCTAGAGCAATAGGACATCAAAAAGGAGCTCAAAGAGATACAAATTGGAAAAGAAGAGGTCAAACTCTCACTCTTTGCTTGTGGAAGGAGCTGCGGGCTGTGTTCCTGCCACCCTGCTTCTGGCTGCCAGCTAGCTTATGCTCCAAAATAATTACACGGAAATTGTATTCATTTAAACGCTGCTTGGCCCATTAGCTCCCACCTCCTACTGGCCAACTCTCACATCCTTATCAACCCACCTCCATTAATGTGTGTAGCACCATGAGGTCGTGATCCACCAAGAAGATTCTAGCGTATGTCCATCTTGGGCTGGAGCTTCATCATGTCTGCCCTGGAGAGGAGAGGCATGGCATCTGCCTTACTTCCTCCCAGCGTTCTGTTCTGTTTACTCTGCCTACCTAATTTTCTGTCCTGTCAAGGCCAAGGCAGTTTCTTTATTAACCAATGAAATCAAATCAAGACAGAAGACTCCCACATCATTTGCTGATGATTTGATAGTTTACATAAGCTACCCCAAAAATTCTATCAAGGAACTTCTACGACTCATAAACACTTTCAGTAATGTAGCAGGATACAAGATTAACTCAAAAAAATTAGTAGCCCTCCCTCCTGTACACAGATGATAAAAAGGTTAGGAAAGAAATAAGAGAAACAACATCCTTCACAATAGCCACACATAGCATAAATATCTTGGAATAATTCTAACCAAACAAGTGGAAGACCTGTATAACAAGAACTTTAAATTTTTGTGAAAAGAAATTGAAGAAGATACTAGAAAGTAGAAAGATCTCCCATGCTCTTGGGTAGGTAAAATTAACATAGTAAAAATGGCAATCTTACCAAAATCAATCTACAGATTCAATGCAATGCCCATCAAAATCCCAACAAAATTCTTTACAGACCCCAAAAGAATGGTACTCAACTTCATATGGAAAAGCAAAAAAAAAAAAAAAAACAGGATAGCCAAAACAATCCTGTACAATAAAAGAACTTCTGGAGGCATCACAATCCCTGACTTCCAACTCTACTACAGAACTACAATACTGAGAACAGCCTAGTACTGGCATAAGAACAGACAGGAGGACCAATAGAACCAAATCAAAGACATAGATATTAATCCACACACCTTTGAACACCTGATTTTTGACAAAGAATCCAAAAAAAATCAAATGGAAAAAAGAAAGCATCCTAGGTGTAGAATAAGGACCTATTTTTCATAAAAAGAGTGATGAAGTGGTTAAGAAAATGGCTTGATGGATACAAATACTTGCCAAGCAAGCTTGATGATCTGAGTTCAACCCACAAAGTCAAGTGAAAGGCCAGAGGTTGCATCTTGTTTTTGTAATTTCAGCATCCTGAGATTATATGGGAGGCAGAGACAGGAGAATCTCCTGGAATCTCTTGGGCCAGCTACCCTGGAGTACACAGAAACATGAAAAGAAGAAATCCTGCCTCAGACAAGGCAGATAGGGAGATCTGACTTCAAAAAGTCCTCTGACCTCTAAATGTTGTAGGAGGCCACTTGTTTATTTCCCGGCTGCCCAAAGTCCTGAAATAATCACACAGAAACTATATTAATTAAATCACTGTTTGGCCTATTAGCTCTAGATTCTTATTGACTAGCTCTTATACATTAATTTAATCCATTTCTATTAATCTATGTATCACCATTAGGGTGTGACTTACCAGATAAAGTTCTGGCATCTGTCTCCAGTGGGGCTACATGGCTTCTCCTTTACTCCACCACCTTCCTTCTCCCAGCATTCAGTTTAGTTTTCCCTGCCTGTCTCTGCTCTACTCTATCATGGGCCCAAACAGCTTCTTTATTAACCAATGGTATTCACCACATACAGAGGGGAATCCCACATCATCTAAACTCAATCCATAGCACATCTAGCTCCATGTGTACACTCACACACATATAATAAATAAAGAAGGTGTTTGAAACCTGGCATATAGGGGCTCATAGAGACTAAACCAACAAGCAGGGAACCTGCACGGGACTGACCTAGGCACTCTGCATGTATGTTATGACTGTGGACCTTGGTCATCTTGTGGGACTCCTGACAGTGGGAACATGACCTGTCTCTGACTCTTTTACTGGCTTTTGGGATCGTACTCCTCATACTGGGTCACCTTGCCCAGCCTTAACTCATGGGCTGGTGCTTAATCTTTCTGCAACTTGATATACTTGTTTTGTTGATACTCATGGGAGACCTGCCCTTTCTTGAGCAGAAACTGGAGGAGGAGTGGATTGGGGGTGGGAACAGAGTGGGGGTCTGAGGAGGGACTGGCAGGAGAGGAGGGAGAGGTAACTGTGGCTGGGGTGTGAAATAAATAAATTAGTGCTTAAAAATAATAATGTATGCAAACTTTCTTTAAAAGTTTTTGAACAATATACTTGCTTTAACTGCTAGATTAGTATACAAAGGACTGGGTTTCCTTATGGCATCTCACACATATATAACATATTTTATTTTTATTTGTTCTATTCCCTCAGTGCAAACTTCCCCCATCCAACCAATTTCACTCATTCCTCTACTTAGTCTCACTTTCTTCTTTTTATTATATATAAAGAAAGGCAGATTTATACAATTCTTTTCTTTTTATTGATTTTATTGAGCTCTACATTTTTCTCTGCTCCTCTCCCTTCCTCTCCCCTTCAACCCACTCCCATGGTCCCCATGTTCCCAGTTTACACAGGAGATCTTGTCTTTTTCTACTTCCCATGAAGATTAGATCCATGTATGTCTGTCTCTCTTAGGGTCATCATTGTTGTCTAGGTTCTCTGGGATTGTGGTTTGTGGACTGGATTTCTTTGCTTTGTGTTTAAAAACCACTTATGAGTGAGTACATACAATAATTGTCTTTCTGAGTCTGGGTTACTTCACTCAATATGATGTTTTCTAGCTTCATCCATTTGCCTGCAAATTTCAAGATGTCATTTTTTTTCTGCTGTGTAGTACTCCGTTGTATAAATGTATCAAATGATCCTTATCCATTCTTCGTTCGCGGGATATTTGGGTTACTTTCAAGTTCTGGCTATGACAAACAATGCTGCTATGAACATAGTTGAGCACATATCTTTGTACAATTGAGCATCCTTTGGGTACCCAAAAGTGGTATTGCTGGGTCTTGAGGAATGTTATTTCTTAATTTTCTGAGAAATCACCATACTGATATCCAAAGGGGCTGTCCTGGTTTGCACTCCCACCAACAATGCAGGAGTGTTCTTGTTACCTCACAACCTCTCCAGCATAAGTTGTCATCAGTGTTTTTGATCTTGGCAATTCTTACAGGTATAAGATGGAATCAACCAAAAAATATAAAATGGAAAAAAGAAAGCATATTTAACAAATGGTGCTGGCATAACTGAATATCAACATGTAGAAGAATGAAAATAGATCTATATCTATCACCATGCACAAAACTCAAGTCCAAATGGATCAAAGACCTCAACTTAAAGCCAGATATACTGAACCTCATAGAAGAGGAAGTGAGAAGTACACTTGAACGCATTGGCACAGAAGACTACTTCCTAAATATAACCCCAGCAGCACAGACACTGAGAGAAACAATTAATAGATGAGACCTCCTGAAACTAAAAACTTCTGTAAAGCAAAGTACATGGTCAACAAGACAAAATGACAGCCTACAGAATAGGAAAAGAACTTCACCAACCCCATATCAGACAGAGATTTGATTTCCAAAATATACAAAGAACTCAAGAAATTGGTCATCAAAAGAACAAATAATCCAATAAAAATAGATTTATATAATTTTTAAACCATATATATGAAAAGATGTGTGGTTTGCCTTTTTTAAGCCAGCTTTTTTCACTTGAAAGTAAATCCATTCTATTTCCATTCATTTTCCTGTACATTGCATGATCTCATTGCATTCACAGATGTATCAAATTGTATTGTGTTTATCCATTTACCCACTGATGCTCATAATTCTGGTTCCACTTGCTGGTTACTGTTAACCATCAAAAATAAATACAGATGTAAAAGTGAAATTATGTATGTGAAAGTATCTCTTAGAGTTCTGTAGGTCTATACACAAAAAGGGTATACCTGGGTCATACGGTAGTTCTGTTTCAGGATTTTAAGAAATGTGAATTATGATTCCACAGATTTGCATTCACCAGTAGTAAATAAAAGTTCCTCTTTACTTACATCTTTGCCAGAATTTTCTATCATTTGGGCTTTTTCTTTTTTAAAAAAAATGTTTTACTTTTGTTGTTTTTAATTATATTTATACCTATGTGTCAGTGAGTTCAGTAGCCATAGAGGTCAAAAAGAGGGTATAGGCCTCTGATGCTGGAGTTCCGGGCAGTTGTAGGCCACTGAGTAGACTATGGGTACTGAGAAGCAAACATGGTTCTTCTGCCTAAGCAACAAACATTCTTAACCACTCAGCAATCCCTCCTGCCAAGCCTGTTTAGTTTCCTTGATGATCAACATTCTGACCAGAGTCAGATTGAATCTCAAGGCAGTTTTAGTTTGCATATATCAAAAATATTGGGAATTCTCAAATCAATCGCTTAGAGATGCCCCTGGAGGCCTTAGAAATACAAGAACAATCAATACTCAGAAACAATAGATGGAAAAGATAATCAAAATCAGGGCTGAAAAAATACAAAGATCAATGAAACAAAGAATGACTCAATGAAGAATTAACAACCCTTTAACTATAGCAATAAAAAGAGAAAGGATCTCAGTTTAACAGAATCAGAGATGAGAAAGGAATATTACAACTTAATAAGAACTTAAGAAGAAACTTAAAGACATGTAAGAGCTGAGCGATGAGAGCAGTTTTCATTGTTTTACTTGTTTTTCAAAGGTATTCTCACTTTTTTCATCTCAAAATGTCCTAGAAAGATAGAGACAGCCTGAAAGCGGAAGGGATTAGGAGTGTCTCATGAGGGAAATATTAGGCAGGCCTAATTGAAGGGAAATGACAAGGAGTGGTGAATGACTTCCAGGCTAATAGGAGAGAATCAGTCCTCCCACCTCAGGCCTAATGAACCATTTTATCAAAAGTGACAGTGAAGAGGAAGTAATATGGGTAAGAGAGCAGAGAGGTGCAGAGGCGTGGACACTGGCAGCACTGACCCTGTGGACAGCCAGGGTATGAGAAACACAAGGAGCTAGCCTTTCCTCTTCTGGTCTCCTGGTGGTACAGTTCAACCAGAAGCTGGAAGGGAAACACCTCACTAATGAAGGGTATGTCGAGCAGAATAGAAGCAGAAACACACACACACATGCACACACACAAAAAAAATTCTCTTCACAAAAAGGACTAGCCTTCACACTTATATTTTCCTAAATCCTAGAACTTCCTGTATCTCAACTTCCTATGGATTGTCACCTCCTCGCCAGGAAGTTTTCTCATTTTGGGAGGTGGTGTTTTCAGTTTCTTTCTCTAACTTTTAAATGGGATCTAACTTTAAAAGGCAAGGCATAATGCTTTTGGTTGGGATATAGCTTTTGTAACTCTAGTAGAAACTCATAGCAATAATGACTTAATCAAGAGCAATTTAGACCTACGCTAGATACTCTGTGCTATCAATTAACAGAATCCAGTCCAAATTGCAATTCCCCAAACCTAGATGTGTGACCTCATTCTTACAGTTACTAATGGCTCTCAAACAAATCAGAATTCTGGCCTGGCGGAGAATGTGAAGTACAAGCTATCCACATTCAGTTAATGTCAACACCCAGGGTTAATCACATTAATGCTTCCTTGCCTTTGGTCAGTGCTGAGTACATGGTACCTTCTAGTACCAAGGGAAGCTGATAATTGGGACCTTTTCTGATACAAAATTTCAGAATTATTGCAAGGGGTAAGCAAACAAAGGAGGCAGAGTGCCAGTATCTGCAGTCCCCGCTTGTCTCTGAGATTATGTGTTCACATAAGATGTTTTAGAAACTCTGCAGTACTAATAAATAACACAAGAGGTGTAAAAGCTTCAGTGGTACAATGAGGGGCAGGCACAGGACTTACTCCCCAGGGTGATTGCAGGAAAGCTAGATATCAGACTTAGAATAGCAACCTTTTGTCAGTTTGGAGCACCACAAATCAGAGAATAGGGCCCATATCTATTGACAAGTCAATTGATTTAAATTGATTCAATACCAGATCAAGTAACCTTTTAGATGAAAATGTGGATAAACTTTAATGAAGGCATCTCACCACTATAGTTTTCAAGAGAGTTTCTACAGTGCAGGCTGACGTTGTTATTATCATCATCGCCAATGTCATTATTCTCATCCTCACTAACATTTCTTGAGCACTTTCTGTATACTCTTGTGTTTCCTTAAAGTACTGTATTATTTGGTGGCCATATGAAGGTCAAACAAGATGCTGGTATGCAGAAAAAATTAGATGTTTCCTAAAGTAAACCAAGCAGTAAGTCACAAGCCTGTCTCAGTCCCACATCTAAATTACTCTACAGTCCAACTATAATCACTGTTTGCACTGGTACCTGCATCTGTGTTTCTAGGGGTAGACTGCCTTGCCTCTGTCCCATCTGTAGTTCACACTCCAGCCCAGCAGTGCCCTCTGGAACCACAGTGGCGTTAACTAAAGCCATCAAGAAAGAAGAAGGTGATGACACTCGTACAGCCCTCATACTGAAAATTATCTACAGCTCTAATGTGAGACCCACAAAATTCCAGTATAATAAACATACCTGGTAAAATGTCTTTCACTTCATATGAAACCACAAAAGATTTCAAATACCCAGAGCAATTCTAACAAGAAACAATGCTGGAGATTTCTCAATATCTAAGTTCAGACAAAACCACAGATCCTTAATAACAAAAATAGTATGTTATTGACACGAAAAAGACATGTACACCATGGAATAGAATGCCTGGTAACAAACCTACATACCTATAGCCACTTTGTTTTTGACATAGGTTTTTGTAGGGGTAAATGGGGGAAGGCCCATCGCAAGGTCAGACAGCTTCTCCCTGAACACTTCTATCTCATAAGGAGGTTTAGAGCTCCGTGTCCCTAGAGAAACTAACAATGGATATTAGCTGCTATCACCACAGGCAACTTAGTTCACTGCCACTGATCACATTCCAGTATGTCAGAAGTAACCGTGTTACCTAAAGTGAGAACAGAAGCCACAGTCGAGCAATCTGCTGTATTTTAAGAATGAGAAGCTAACTGCACATTTGGGAGCTTACAATGTCTACAATACTTATCAAATAAACTGGGAAAATGTCAAAAGAAAAGCAGCAAAAAGGAAAACATTTATGGCACCAGCCTTATTTAGTTTTATTTGTTTCACCAAATCTTTGAAGATATGACTTCTTTTCAAAACATCTATTTTACTTGGTAATTAATCGTCCTCACTGTAGAGCACTTAAAAATACAGCAGTGTTTACAAAAGAAAATGTAAGACCTTGTAAACTCACCTCCAAAAGGTATCCAGAATGGCTTTAATCCAGGAAGCACTTGTTTGAGATATGCTTGTTTTCCTACCAACACATGGGAAACGTGAGGTTTGTGTCAATTCACTATTAATGACTGGCTACAAGCTTGTAATGATGTCCAGTTGCTTACACAAGGATGGTTTCCAGCCCCAAAGAGTTGTGAGCGGGCCCGGCGGGAGCGCAGATGAGGCGGAGAGGCGCGGCGCAGACGTGGCGGAGAGGCACGGCGCAGATGCGGGATGGTCCAAGCATGAAACAGTGAAGCCCACACTGTGAGCAGATCATCCGACTACAGTTGAGCCAAGTGCAAGACACAATCAAGAATAGGCTTTGGGGGACCGGCGCGGCGGCAGACGCAAGCGGCGGGACGGGCGCACAATAAGGAGAGCAGATCGCCCCTCTTCAATTAAATCAAAGAAGTAGGCCTTTTGTTGGCGAGGTCACTGGCAAACGGGGAGCCTGGTCCTGTGTCTGAAGACCCTTCTGAGGGGTGAGAGGGTTCTTGGCCTGCGGCAGGAGCCAAGAAACAGAGCGAGGGCATTTTGTAAGTGGAGTCCATGGCCAGCTGGGAAATCTGATCCAGTTTTAAAAGACCCATTAGATAGCATCGATAGGAGGAGATGGGCAGGCGCCAAGGCAAGAATTCACCCAATAATCTGAAAAACATGAAAACACCAGAACCCAATAATATTACAACAAAAGTATTTGAACACCCTAACACAGAAGAAGTGGAAAAAAATTGACTTTATGAAAGCAATAGAGTCCCTTAAACAACATGTTAAAAACGCCCTTCTAGAAATGGATGAGAAGTATAACAAAAAGTTTGAAGAAATGAGTAAATACGTACATGATACCCTGGGAAAACAAGAAAAAAACGATCAAACAGGTAATGGAAACAGTTCAAGAATTGAAAACTGAAATGAAGGCAAGGAAGAAAACACAAACTGAGGACCAGCTGGATATGGAAAATCTAGGTCAATGAGCAGAGCCTACAGAAACAAGCATAATCAATAGAATACAAGAGATAGGAGAAAGAATCTCAGATTCTGAGGACACCATAGAGAAAATAAATGCACAGATCAAAGAAAACAGAAAAGCCAACAAATCCTCAACACAAAACATTCAGGAAATATGGGACACAATAAAAAGACCAAACCTAAAAATAATAGGAATAGAAGAAGGAGAAGAGTCACAGCTCAAAGGTCCAGAAAATATTTTTAACAAAATTATGGAAGAAAACTTTCCCAACATAAAGAAAGATATTCTTTTGAATATTCAAGAAGCATACAGAACACCAAACAGACTGGATCAAAGAAAAACATCCCCTCGCCATATAATAATCAAAACACAAAATATACAGTCTAAAGAAAGAATATTAAGAGCTGCAAAGGAAGCCGGGTGGTGGTGGCGCACGCCTTTAATCCCAGCACTCGGGAGGCAGAGGCAGGCGGATCTCTGTGAGTTCGAGACCAGCCTGGTCTACAGAGATAGTTCCAGGACAGGCTCCAAAGCCACAGAGAAACCCTGTCTCGAAAAAAAAAAAAAAAAAAAGCTGCAAAGGAAAAAGGCCAAGTAACTTATAAAGGTAAACCAATCAGACTTACACCTGACTTCTCAATGGAAACTATGAAAGCCAGAAGGTCCTGGATAGAGGTACTGCAAAAGCTAAGAGACCATGGATGCAAACCCAAACTACTATACCCAGTCAAGCTATTGCTCACTATCAATGGGGAAAACAAGACATTCCAGGAAAAGAACAAATTTAAACAATACGTAGCCACAAATCCAGCCCTACAGAAAGTAATAGAAGGAAAATCACAACCCAAGGAATCCAACATTGCCAACACTGCCTACAATAACTCAGGCATCTAGCGACCCTTCACCAGCACATCTCAAAGAAGGGAGACACACAAACTCTACTATCAAAAACAATAAGAATAACCGGAGTAAACAACCACTGGTCATTAATATCACTTAATATTAATGGGCTCAATTCACCTATAAAAAGACACAGGCTAAGAGATTGGATATGAAAACAGGATCCAACATTCTGCTGTTTGCAAGAAACACATCTCAACCACAAAGTCAGGCATCTACTCAGAGTAAAGGGTTAGGAAAAGGTGTTTCAAGCAAATGGTCCTAAGAAAAAAGCAGGTGTGGCCATACTAATTTCTAACAAAACTGACTTCAAACTAAAATCAATCAGAAGAGATCGAGATGGACACTTTATACTCATAACAGGAACAATTCATCAGGATGAAGTCTCAGTCCTGAATATCTATGCCCCTAATATAAAAGCACCCACTTATATAAAAGAAATATTACTAGAACTCAAGGCAGACATCAAACCACACACACTAGTAGTAGGAGACTTCAACACACCTCTCTCTCCAAGGGACAGGTCAATCAGACAGAAAACTAATAGAGAATTAAGAGAATTATTGGAGGTAATGAAGCAAACGGACTTAACAGACATCTATAGAACACTCCACCCAAATAGGAAAGAATATACCTTCTTCTCTGCAGCTCATGGAACCTTCTCGAAAATTGACCACATACTCAGAAACAAAGGAAACCTCCACAGATACAAAAAAAATATCAGTGTCCACCTGTGTCTTATCAGATCACCACGGATTAAAATTAGAAGGCAACAACAATGCTACCCCCAGAAAGCCGACAAACTCATGGAAACTGAAGAGTCAACTACTGAACCACACCTGGGTCAAGAAAGAAATTAAAAAAGAAATTAAAGTCTTCCTTGAATTTAATGCAAATAAAGAGACAACATACTCAAACCTATGGGACACGATGAAAGCAGTGCTAAGAGGAAAGTTCATAGCACTAAATGCACACTTAAAGAAAACGGAGAATGCATACATTGGGGACTTAACAACACACCTGAAAGCTATAGAAAAAAAAGCAGATGTGCCCAGGAGGAGCAGAAGACTGGAAATAATCAAATTGATGGCAGAAATCAACAAAATAGAAACACAGAAAACAGTCCAAAGAATCAATGAAACAAAAAGTTGGTTCTTGGAGAAAATCAACAAGATCGACAAACCCCTATCCAAACTAATTAAACGACAGAGAGAGAACATGCAAATAAATAAGATCAGAAATGAAAAGGGGGACATAACCACAGACACAGAGGAAATTCAGAGAATCATTAGATCTTACTACAAAAGACTATATGCCACAAAATTGGAAAATACAAAAGAAATGGACATTTTTTTAAATAAGTACCATATCCCAAAGCTAAACCAAGACCAGGTGAACGACCTAAATAGACCTGTTAGTCGCGAAGAATTAGAAACAGTTATCAAAAATCTCCCTTCGAAAAAAAGCCCAGGACCAGATGGTTTCAATGCAGAATTCTACCAGAACTTCCAAGAAGACCTAATACCTATACTCCTTAATGTATTTCACAATATAGAAACAGAAGAGTCATTGCCAAATTCCTTTTACGAAGCTACAGTTACTCTGATACCAAAACCACACAAAGACCCAACCAAGAAAGAGAATTACAGGCCTATCTCACTCATGAATATCGACGCAAAAATTCTCAATGAAATACTGGCAAACCGAATCCAAGAACACATTAGAAAAATTATCCATTATGATCAAGTAGGATTCATCCCAGAGAGGCAGGGCTGGTTCAACATACAAAAATCTATCAATGTAATCCATCATATAAATAAACTGAAAGATAAAAACCATATGATCATTTCATTAGATGCTGAAAAAGCTTTTGACAAAATTCAACATCCCTTTATAATAAAAGTCTTGGAACGATTAGGGATACAAGGGTCATACCTAAATATAATAAAAGCTATTTACAGCAAGCCAACAGCTAACATTAAATTGAATGGAGAAAAACTCAAAGCCATCCCACTAAAATAAGGAACACGACAAGGATGTCCACTCTCTCCATACCTCTTCAATATAGTGCTTTAAGTTCTAGCAATAGCAATAAGACAACACAAGGGGATCAAGGGGATTCGCATTGGAAAGGAAGAAGTTAAGCTTTCGTTATTTGCAGATGATATGATAGTATACATAAGCGACCCCAAAAAATCTACCAAAGAACTTTCACAGCTGATAAACACCTTTAGTAATGTGGCAGGATACAAGATCAACTCCAAAAAATCAGTTGCCTTCCTATACACTAAGGATAAGGAAGCAGAGAGGGAAATCAGAGAAGCATCACCTTTCACGCTAGCCACAAATAGCATAAAATATCTTGGGGTAACTCTGACCAAAGAAGTGAAAGATCTATTTGACAAGAACTTTAAGTCTTTGAAGAAAGAAATTGAAGAGGACACCAGAAAATGGAAGGATCTCCCTTGCTCTTGGATTGGGAGGATCAACATAGTAAAAATGGCAATTCTACCAAAAGCAATCTATAGATTCAATGCAATCCCCATCAAAATCCCATCAAAATTCTTCACAGATCTGGAGAAGACAATAATCAACTTTATATGGAAAAACAAAAAACCCAGGATAGCCAAAACAATCTTATACAATAAAGGATCGTCTGGAGGCATCCCTGACTTCAAACTCTATTACAGAGCCACAGTATTGAAAACAGCTTGGTATTGGCATAAAAACAGAGAAGTCAACCAATGGAATTGAATAGAAGACCCTGACCTTAACCCACAAACCTATGAACACCTGATTTTCGATAAAGGAGCTAAAAGTATACAATGGAAAAAAGAGAGCATCTTCAACAAATTGTGCTATCAAAACTGTATGTCAATCTGTAGAAGAATGAAAATAGATCCATATCTATCACCATGCACAAAACTCAAGTCCAAATGGATTAAAGACCTCAATATCAGTCCGAACACGCTGAACCTGATAGAAGAGAAAGTGGGAAGTACTCTACAACACATGGGCACAGGAGACCACTTCCTACGTATAACTCCAGCAGCACAGACATTAAGGGCAACATTGAATAAATGGGACCTCCTGAGACTGAGAAGCGTCTGCAAAGCAAAGGACACTGTCACTAAGACAGAAAGGCAACCCACTGACTGGGAGAAGATCTTCACCAACCCCACAACTGACAAAGGTCTGATCTCCAAAATATATAAAGAACTCAAGAAACTAGACCGCAAAAGGCTAATCAACCCAATTATAAAATGGGGCACTGAGCTGAACAGAGAATTCTCAACAGAAGAAGTTCAAATGGCCAAAAGACACCTAAGGTCATGCTCAACTTCCTTAGCGATCAGGGAAATGCAAATCAAGACAACTTTAAGATACCATCTTACACCTGTCAGAATGGCTAAAATAAAAAACACCATTGATAGCCTTTGCTGGAGAGGTTGTGGAGAAAGGGGTACACTCATCCATTGCTGGTGGGAATGCAAACTTGTGCAACCACTTTGGAAAGCAGTGTGGCGGTTTCTCAGGAAATTTGGAATCAACCTACCCCTCAACCCAGCAATACCACTCTTGGGAATATACCCAAGAGATGCCCTATCATACAACAAAAATATATGCTCTACTATGTTCATAGCAGCATTGTTTGTAATAGCCAGAACCTGGAAACAACCTAGATGCCCATCAACGGAAGAATGGATGAAGAAAGTATGGAAAATATGCATATTAGAGTACTACTCAGCAGTAAAAAACAAGGACTTCTCGAATTTTGCAGGCAAATGGATGGAAATAGAAAACACTATCCTGAGTGAGGTAACCCAGACCCAAAAAGAGGAACATGGGATGTACTCACTCATATTGGGTTTCTAGGCATAAACAAAGGACATTGAGCCTATAATTAGTGATCCTAGAGAAGCTAAATAAGAAGGAGAACCCAAAGAAAAACATATAGGCATCCTCCTGAATATTAACCTTCATCAGGCGATGAAATGAGACAGAGACAGAGACCCACATTAGAGCACCGGACAGAAATCTCAAGGTCCAAATCAGGAGCAGAAGGAGAGAGAGCATGAGCAAGAAACTCAGGACCGCGAGGGGTGCACCCACACACTGATACAATGGGAATGTTCTATTGGGAACTCACCAAGACCAGCTGGCCTGGGTATGAAAAAGCCTGGGATAAAACCAGGCTCGCTGAATTTAGCGGACAATGAGGACTACTGAGAACTCAAGAACAATGGCAATGGGTTTTTGATCCTACTGCACGTACTGGCTTTGTGGGAGCCTAGGCAGTTTGGATGCTCACCTTACTAGACCTAGATAGAGGTGGGAGGTCCTTGGACTTCCCACAGGGCAGGGAACCCTGATTGCTCTTTGGGCTGAGGAGGGAGGGGGACTTGATTGGGGGAGGGGGAGGGAAATGGGAGGTGGTGGCGGGGAAGAGACAGAAATCTTTTATAAATAAATAAAAAATAAATAAATAAAAAATTAAAAAAAAAGAGTTGTGAGCGTAAGCAAACCCTCACTCCTCATGTCTGCGTGCTCTCTTCTTTCTCCAGTAGGCTGAAGCCTGGGGTCACTGAAATATTCCACAAAAGACTTTGAATCGGCCTCCCTGAAGATCCACTTTCAAAACCCAGAACAGCTCTCTGGCTATAGAAATGGTGTCCAAACACATCAGTCACTGTTGCTGTGATTCAGAAACATCCTTAAGGGCCAGAGACTCTGGACAAGCTCCTGTTGAAAATCCTTCCCAGATCAGAGTTTTGTCGGATGTAGTTAGGAATCATATTCCCTGGTTAGAAGAGAATATTAAAGGCCATTTCCCTCAAATATGCTGTCTTCTAGATCAGTGACTTTGTACTATTCACAACTACATTAACTAGGGAACTTTCTGGAACAAGGCACATACTCAGCGACTTACAGCCATTAGAAGGAGTCTAAAGCTACCCCTCTAGGCTGTAGCAGTCTTGGTTCACACTCTTCTTGTAGAAACTACGATCTGATTGCCTCCTCAATGCCCCTGACCACTGACTGCTTCATTAGGAACTGTATATACCTAAGAAAGGCAGTGTGGAGTTCTGTACACTGCCCACCACACCTCAGCAACAGTTGGAGGGACAGAGGACAAGGCAACTGAGCAAAGGTCAGTTTGAGACAGGAAGCAGATGCTCATAATCTCCTTCAAATGTATAACCGTATCTTTCTTTACAAGATTCTGATTCTCATTTTTTGTTCTGTCTTATGCTTTAGACACATGTTTTTGAAAGAATTTATTAAATATAGTACATGTAGATGGGAAAAAGGAGGGAGGGAGGAGAGCGGAGAAAAATGTTTAGCTCAATAAAAGCAATAAAAATAATATAAATAAATATAGCAACTGTAACTTCCACAGAAGTCACCAGGGGGCGCAAGTGTTGTTTAAATGGTCATCTCCCTGCAGAGGTTCTGAAGAGGATTAATACTACACTATGTACTTCAGCAATTCTGTGTTCAGATATTTTGGAACATGTATACTGGCTTCCGTAGTGGCTGTCCTAATTTACATTACCGTGAAGAACAGTATTGCAAGGGTCTTTTGAAAGAGGGCTAAAGAGTGGGAGAAGAGAGGTCCACATAGGGTGGTGGGCTATATATGTAAAACACGAAGGAAAAATATTTGACAAAATGAAGGGAACAAGCAAGGGGAAGTGGAAGAGGTTTCTGGAAGTGAGGAAGTGATTAATAAAAAAAAATAAAGCACAATGATATACTTACAGGAAAATGTCACAGTGACGGCAACTTATTTATGTGTTAACCTAAAATTATGCATGCGTATATACATACACACACAAAAGAGGAGAGACAGACAGACAGACAGATCATATCACATTGGCTTTTGCACAATAAAGAAAACAGGTAACAGTGAAAAGACAGCCTACCTTGGGAGAAAATATCTGCCGGTCATACACCCCGTAAGAGTAATCTCCAAAATATGTAAGAAACTCAACTCCGTGGGAAGAAAACAATGTGGTCAAAAATAGGCATAGGAACCCAAGCTTGTGGTAGACTTTAAAAGTTTTTTTACACTTTATAAGTTAAAATTGTAAAATTGAATAAATCTTAAAACCTAGTACATTTTAATGGAGCTAAGTGTAAGATGGGAATATATTTTCAACTTTATATTAGATGGTCAGTCTCATGTCCCAGTCTCATTGAGCAGTGCCAGAATTTTCTTCTTACTTGTCTTTGTCCCCATTGTTGCTAAAGGAACCTGCTTTCATGACCAACACTGATTTTTACATCCATGTAAGGAACAAGATGACAGGCAGTCCCTTCATTCTAATCATGAGCTGTCATAGAATGGGGATCCATTGTTTCCAAAATGATGCTACACTGTATACCTGTGGGGTATAAAAGATGAAACAAGGGACCACACTGAAAAAAAAGGACTAATTCATGAAGAGACTGCTTTCAAAGTTGGGCTGGATTGAGGAAAGTACAGTTCGCTGTGAAACACCCTCAGGCAAGCAGTAGTGTAACCCTGCTTCTATCCTTGGGCTTAAAGGGACAAGCAAGAGCATAGGTGTCAAAGAGAAAGTCACCCTAGCTTTAGCTGCAGTAGGATAAGACCAGCTAGGACAGGTACTGCCATTGCCCACATAGAGCCTGTGGGTAATGTGTGCCTTGTTCATGGAGTCGAAGGAAGTCAGGAAAGGGGAAGATAAAAATCCCCTTGGCAAACGGGACTGTCACCATATTCCTTCACACTGTTATTCATCCTGGGATTGTCTCTATCTGAATTTCACCAAGTTACTTCTTATCTCCGTCAGTTTTCCCTTTGCAGGTTCTCAATTCCTTTCTCTAACTTTTAAGAAGCAATAAAAAGCATCTCACAAATGGAATGCAACTTTAAAAGTTAAAGCCTAATACTTTTTATTAGAATGTAGATTTTGATGCTCTAATGGAGACCCATTAAAATAATGACATAAATAAGGAAGCAACTTAGATTTCAGCTAGATACACTGGGTCAACAGAATCCATTCCAAATTGTGGTTCCCCAAACCTAGATATGTGTCGTCATTCTCACAGTCCTTAATGTCTCTTAAGCACCTCTACATTACAGCCAAGATGAGAAAATGATATGGAAAAGGATGACTATGGACCTTCAGTTGATCACATCACTTCAGCATCTATGCCATTGGTCAGTGCTAAACACTTGGTACCTTCAAACACAGAGGGAGGCCAAGAAATATGGTCTTTTCTGGTATAAAATTTTCAGAATTACATGATTATTAATCAAATGGAGGGCATATCAATGAATACTGTCCCAGGATGTCACGCAGATTCTGTGCATGTATGAGCACTTTTAGAAGCTCTTCAAAATTAATAATACAGCATGAGAAAAATAAAGACAGGGATGAGAGGAACAGTGTTCCATGGACGAGGACATGAGTTTGTACCCCAAAACCCACAAAAAAAGGATGGATGTTGTGACACACACTTACAATCCCAGAGCTGGGAAAATGGCCTTCCTGTAGATGATACCTGAGGTTATCCTCCAGCTTCCACATG
Organism: Neodon shergylaensis; assembly: GCA_025134845.1. Lineage (NCBI taxonomy): Eukaryota > Metazoa > Chordata > Mammalia > Rodentia > Cricetidae > Neodon > Neodon shergylaensis. The sequence goes on from JABTXL010002812.1 coordinate 3,255,893, forward strand.
AGCATGAACCTGCTCACCATCACTCCACCTCACCCCCACAAAAACATTCTAAAACGCTTTAAATACTGCTGCTCCAGAACTCTTCATGACATGATCCCAGGAAAATCCTACTGGCTCCGAAAGTCATTGTGACTTCCTATGTCTAACAAAACCATTATATGCACAGACTGTACAGAGCATTCTCGAAATGCTGGGAATACAATTGTGAACTACAGCAGAGGAAGGTAGTCCTTATGGACGACCAGTTTCAATGATAAAAACAAATATATCACACCATACAGAGAGGTGTATAAACAATGAAGGTCCTGACTGGGAACAATAAAGGTTCTGGTTTTCCTTCCACATTCTGCTCGGCAGCCAAGGCTATCAGAGCTTGTCTCCTCCCTAAAAGGGTTTTGGTGGACACATTCATCCCCTTATGCCTCTCTGCATCTTCCAGAAGATAAAGCATCATGTTCTATGTGTGTATGTCTTCTGCTCCCGTGAATGATCTGACTTTTTTTTTTCATGAGAGGTTCCTGGATTCTGCTACCAAATCACAACTGGCTTTCATTCACTTCTCATTGTTCACTATTTATTGGCACCTCGTCTTTTTCTGAAGTCTGGTTCTCCTACAGTTTGTATTTGTCAATAATTCTCATTTCTCAACTTGAATTTAATTTGGGACTTAGCCCTCTGCTTATCCTCAAATATGTAAGAAGGGTCTATCAAATAGAGATATATTCAAAGAGATTTTAAAAATAGATTATTGATACAAAATAAAAAAAACAAATATAAGTACACATAGCTACAGCTCTCTGATATTTGACAAAGATGCCAAAAACATTCGGTACAGAAAAGATAGCATCAGCAACAAATGGTGATTGGTAAACTGAATACCCTTTTCATGTAGAAAGTTAAAATTAGAAGTGTATATATCAGCTTGCAAAAGAGCAACTCCAAATTGCTCAAAGATCTAAGTGAAAAGTGAAACTGATGGAGGAAAACATAAGCACTGCCCTACAGGAACAGGGGTAAGAAAGGACTTCCTGGATAGGACTCCATTTGCCCAGAAATGATGACCAGAAATGGACAACTGGGAATTCGTAAAACTAAAATGCTTCTGTACAGCAAAGCAAAAAACCAATACACTGAGTGGAAGCTCCCAAAATGGGAGACAATCTTTGCCAGCTATACATCTAATAGATACTTAAAAACCAGAATAGAAAGAATTCAGGAAAAAACAAACAAACAAAAGTCAACCCATTCAAAAGATAGGTGATAGAGAATTATCAAAAAAAAGAAATTAAAATGTTAATGAAATATCTCAAAAAAGTTCATCATCCTTAGTAGTTAGGAAAATTGAAATCAAAACCACCTTGAGATTTCATGTGACCAATGACAATAAACATTGGAGGGGATGTGGGGGTAAAGGAACCCACAATCCCTGCTGGTGAGATTGCAAACCAAAACTACCACTCTGGAAATCAATGTGAATAATTCTCTGTGAGCTAAAGATAACTCAGCTACATGACCTAGCTATATCAGTTCTTGACATATGCCAAAGGACTTATCATTCTACCCCACAGATACTTGTCAGTCATATTCATCACTGCTCTATAGTAATAATGAATAACAATAATAACAATAGCTAAGAAATAGAAACAATCTGCATATCCTTCAACTGACTGATAAATGAACCCTGAAACTGTGGCAAGTGCACAGTTGGAATAGTATTTAGCTGTAAAAAAAAATGTAATCATGAAATTTTCAGGTAAGTAGATGGAACTAAGAAGGATTGTACTGAGTGAAGTAACCCACCCCAGAGGGACAAATGCCGTATGCTCTCTTTCATCTGTGAAATATATATATAAAAATATATAACCTGAAGTAACCACAAAAGCCAAGAAATAAAAATAAGATCATGAATGAGCAACCCTACAAAAGGAAATAGCAGGATATGGTGATAGGAAGGGAGAAATAGAAAGATAGAGAAGTGAGCCTTATGTGGGAGGGGAGAGCGAGGTCAACACAACAGAAGAGGGAGGGAGGAGGGCTAAATAACACTTAGACGATTTGAAAATCTATTAGGAAACATTTTAGTTTATATTACCTAACGTTGCATACCATAGGTACATATTTATGTATATGCCATTTGGGCTGACAAAATGCTTCAGCCCCCCAGGATTCATAGACCATCTAACAAAACCCCAAGCACCAGGCATGAGAAACAGCTCTTCAAACCGTTGATCAGAGAAGTCAAAGTGGTTCCCAGAACAGTACAGACTGCTGCTCTGGCCCTTGGTTGCCTCCCAAAAGTTGAAGTCCCTATTGCTTAAGATGCCATGTACTTCCTACACAGTACTCAGAGGAATCAAACTATCTGACCTGGATATCTCCTCTCTGAGTACTAACTTTCACAGTACCAGAAGGCACATGCAAATTGCCAACAGGGGGAAGCAATCAACAGTCCTATCCAGCTGTAATGCCTACAAACCACAATTGCCAGAATGGCAAGATACTCCAAAGGTACAAAAGTGGCATTCATATCTTGGCAGTAACCAATAATTCTCTAATTAGATTAAATCCTGCTTAAAAAGAAAACCATACCTAGTACTGGAGGCCTACACAACTACCCAAACCTAGTGAGGTCGTAGATATTAGAGAAGAGCTTAATACTGCCACCTCACTAGACCAGCATAATTCCCCAATTGTATTCTAAATACTTATGCTTATACCCACACTAAGCATAGCTCTCACCCTTCATCAGAACTTTTTGACAACAGTGAGAGATCATCACAGATAACCGCGACCAGTTGAAATGTAGAGAACAACCGATCATGGAATACCCAGCCTCAACAGACGCATTACAACACAACGTCTGCACCTAAGGCTCAGGGAATATTTGTAAAGAGGTGTGGGAAGATCATAGGAGCCAGAGGCTCAGGAAGTCTGCTTCAAGACTGCGGATGCTAAAAATGACAGAAAAGCTACACCCATGATACTGCAACAGTATGGATGCCTGAATAAGATCCAAATGACAATAACATGCTAACGTGGAAAAGGAAAATCTCATAGGGACCAATCCCTAGAAAAAGAACTATAGGCAGTTCAGGAATGCTGAGAGATAATTCATTTTTCCAAGGTATGAACCCCTAATTGGTTATACAATATCAAATTTTCAGCCTGAAATAATGTACATACAAGCAACCTACTAAATGGATTCAATAGATTGTATCTATACATGTATTCATGCCAGTGTATGAACAATAATAACTAAAGAAAAAGAGATCATGAGTTTGAAAAGTAGTAAAAGGGCTGGGAGAAGTTGAAGGGACAAGACATCAGAGGGGTTGAAGAGATTAAACGGAAGGAGGAAATGATATAACTATATTTTGATTAAAATTTTGAGAAAGAAAAAAGCAACAGGCCATGAACTGCCGTGCTGAGTTCAAGTTCACAGCATGTGAGGTCCCAGGCTAATAACTCATCTTCTGGGCTATAATCCCATTCTCCGTAAAGAAGCAAAAGTACCTTTACATCATAAGCTCATGATAGGATTGGAAGAGAAAATACCAGCTAAACCTGATCATCTTCTGGGTTTGACCCAGATATGAGCAGGTCACGTTTTCTGAGTAGAAATCTTAATAAGCATTTCTCTCCATTCCAAACTCTGCACTTTACCTGTGTCCTCCTCAGGATCTTCTCAGAAAAAAGCATCTGAAAACTAATTCTTCTAAGGGTGTCCAGAGAGACAGAATGGATGTTCACATGGCACACCTCACTCAGTGGTCTTCTGTAGGCATCTCTTCTTCAAATGGCATCCTTTTCAGTGGCACCCAGACCTCTCCTCACTGACCCCTCCCTCCCCATATTTCTGGATAAATTGGTTCAAATACAAACCCACACCCACACACAGTGAGCACTAAAATGTTCCTAAAGTGCTCAGAAAAACCTCACTGAGTATTTCCTTTAAAAGCGCATAATGGTGAAACTCAGTGATTTAGACCCACGTAAGTAATTGCTCCAGAGACAGAAGGAAATGTTCCCCAAAGGATTACACTGAATGCAATTTCCTTCATCTCATCCCAGATATGTGTTCTTGTGGCTTTAATGTGACTTTAATTGTATTTCTCTTTTTATTTTTCCAATTAATCCAAATATCCTATTACCATTAGGCTCCTCGTTCATGCATTCATTCATGCATAGTGAGATCATACTGTGTGGTACTTACAGCTAGACACCATGACTTCTGTCTTCAGTAGCTGACATGGTGAGTCAATTTTAGCACATCAGGTACATTTTCACACAGGTGAGCAAGGGTCATAAGCCTCTCACGTCCATAAAACTGATCTTCCTTTTCCTCTTTGTATGTGTTCTCTTAGTCATAAAGGTACCAACATCATCTCTCATCTTCCTGAATTACTACAATCAGAAAATCCTTAAGTCTTCAGCATAAGCCTGTCTCACATCAGCAGTGGGTCTCTATTGCAATAGAGCATTGTCTTATTGTCAACATGACTTCTGTTTGTGAATTTTTTTTTTTTTTGGTTTTTCGAGACAGGGTTTCTCTGTGGTTTTGGAGCCTGTCCTGGAACTAGCTCTTGTAGACCAAGCTGGTCTCGAACTCACAGAGATCCGCCTGCCTCTACCTCCCAAGTGCTAGGATTAAAGGCGTGCGCCACCACCGCCTGGCTGTTTGTGAACTTTTTAAATCTTGATAAGTAATCTGTTCTTTGCATTCATCTGCTTCCCTCCCCTGTAACACGGATTTAATAATTTCCACATGGGAAGGGGTCCTGAGAATGAGTAATCATGCATAGCAGGTGAGACTTATTAGGATTCCCAAGAGCATCAGTGGAAGGTTTCAGTTATCTCAAGTCACAGGAAGAAACACATCAATGAGTAGAACGAAAACCAAACTTCCTCACCTTGGGACTTAGAGACACTGATGCACAAGTCTGAGTGTGTCCATCACTGCCCTAGTTCATCTGGAAGCAAATGAGCGTGAACCTCCTGCATGTCCAGGAATGACTCTGTCTATATTCTCCATCTGACCTGAGTTAACCTCTTCCAGTGCCACTACAATATAGGTCCCCAGCTAGAAAACACAAACATTCTCCAACCCTTCCACACCTATTTCCAGCTTCTTACCTCAACATCAATCTTTTCAGACTTCACAGAACCAAGCATACTTAGCACTACCTGATCAACTTATGATCATATAGTACCATTGCTACCACCAAGAAAAATGTTATCTGTCTGTGTACCTTATCCTGAGCCTTTTCCTAGCTGTTGAATGTCCTACAAAAGAGTTATGGTGGCATCCTACATGCGAATTTAGAGATGGTTGACTGGTATCAGGCATCTCATTGTTGTCAATATAGCATGGTTTGGTTGTGTGTGTGTGTCCTTCTGTCTGTCTGTCTGTCCGTCTAACTCTAGATTGGCCCTGATGGTCAGAATTCTGAAGATGCCACTGCTGACCACCCTGCTCACAGGGTGATGGGGAACCTCCTCTATGGCCTCCCTGAAGCATCAACCTGTTCCTGTGAATCTGATTTGGGACATTTTCCTAAAATTTTGTCTGTTTACAATTGTCCTGTCTTCCATGAAGAGATGCACCATTCCAGTCATTGGTTCCTTTAGTCAGTACTAGAGCTGGGTCTCAAGCTGCTTCTCCAGGGGTTCTCAGCAGTCCTCCTCCTAAGGGGATGAACATGGAGGTGGCCTCACTAAGAAGACCCTGAGGTGTCAGAAAATCACACTGAGCACCTATAACAACTCCCTGGTGAGCCAAATGTGACGTTTAGAGTGAGCACTGCCCTGCCACCATTGACAGTTATCTCATCTTGTCAATGTGTACCTCTGAAATAAATCAGAAATATCCCAGTCTTCCAATGCATTTTGTAAATTTTTTCAGTGCTAGTGATCAAATATAGGATCACACATGACAAGCAAGCACTATAACTACCATTGAGCTATGTCTACAGACAAAATCTTTTTAATCATTATTCTCCAGTGGCATATATCAAAGACAAAATTCTGTGAATTTTTTTCAACCTGATTTTTCTAGGCTTCCTTAATGAAATTTCTATTCTAAAAGTAAAATAAGAATCTCTGCATTTCTTGGTATTATCAATAAATTTTATTTGATTTTTTTCTTCATCTGACTCTCTTGCTGAATTACTTCCTTTTTGGAAATTTCATTACAAGAGAAAGTATCTCTGTCTAGCTAGACTGAGGACAACAAAATGTTAGAATTTGAGACTCCTATCCTGCAAAGGTCTTTCTATTTCATCAAGTTTTGTATAGGCACTGACATTTATTTTATCACATATAGATTTATATAACCACTACTACATTTAAGACGAAGAAATGTCCCTTCACTAAGAAACTCTCTTGGCCACTCTGACTGCTATTTATCCCTTGCACATATCTTTAATTTTATAGAAAATATTAAATATAGTTACCCAGAGTCTTACTGGTTGTTTTTTGTCAGCTTGATGCAAATTTAATATCAGGGAATATGAAATCTTAATTGAGAAAATGCTTCTAAGTATGTAAGACATTTTCTTCATCAGTGATTGATACAGGAGAGCCAGCTCACTAGGGAAGTGTCACTCGTGGCCATGTGTTCCTGTATGGTTTAAGAAAGCAAGCTGAGCAAGCCATGAGGGGAAAGACAGCCAACAGGACTCCTCCATGGCCTCAGCTTCAGTTCCCACCTCCAGGTTCTTGCTTTGAGTTCCACCAACTCCCTTCATGATTTCATGATGGGCTACAGCTGTTGTTTTAAGTTAAACCCTTTCTTCCCCAAGTCTATTTTGGTGAGTGTCTTATCATAACAACAGAAACCTAACTAAGACAGAAATTCATAACAGCTTTATGGGATATTGATGGGAGAGACATGACCATGCTGTTTTGGGGAGGACTGTGGAAAGTGTTTGGAACTTTGGGCTGGAAAAACGGTTTAGGGCTTAGGGATTATTGAACTATTGTGGGAAAATAATGCTGAGAGCAGAAAAGATAGTGGCAGCCTGCCTTATGACAGTCAATGGGAAGTGAAGGCTATAAGGCTATTTCAGTGCTGTTTTGTATTAAGTACCTGGGATCCAGGTAGCTAAGGATGAAGGATCTGTGGTGATTAACAAGAGACAGCACCACTGAAGCAAAGCCATTGTTCTGGTGATACCGTAGCTGAGAAATTAATGGCAATTAAGAAGTGACCAGCTTTACTAGGTAGAATCTTCTAGATATATTTCCTCAGGGTCAGAACACAGAAGCTGTAGTCCAGAAGGCACAAGGGTGTCGTCTCACAGCAGCAGCCAAACTTTTATGTGTGAAGAGCTACCAAGTAGTCCTGGTTTTGCAAGCATGAATGTGTCACGGACAGCAGCTGAGGCTTGGCACTATGTGGTAGATCTGGGGTCCCTGAGGAGAGGCTGTTGGCAAGGATGCAGCCTCAGATGCAGTGAAGACCCCAGTTTTATATTGGAGACGCCAGGACTCTAGGGTAACTAACAAGGGCAGCAACAGCTGTGGAGTAAGCCGGCATGAGCCTATGAGGCATGCTACCTGTGCTGTGGATTGCACACCCAGAGAGGTGAAGCTGCTCGTTTGTTTTGACTGTGCCCTGGTTAGATTAAGAAAGCATTTAACTTATGTTTTATTTTACAGAAATCTACAGTTAAAAGACACTGGACTCAAAGAGATAATAACTTTGACTTTTAACATGTTGAAAATTTAAAGACTGTGGGACTTTTAAAGTTATATTGTTTACATATATTGTGATATTAATATGAAATCTTGGGAATGAAAAAGAAAGTAAAGACTATGGTTTAGTCAGTGGTATGTTTGTGTGTCAAGCTGTCAAGGAGTCAGTTTTGTGGGGTTTTTTTTTTTTTGGTCAACTTAGCACATACCTAGATGTATCTGGGAAGAAAAAACTTAATTGAAAAAATGCCTCTACAAGATTGGCTTGTAGGCAAGCTTATAGGGTATTTTCTTGATTACTTGATTACCAATTAATGTAGGAGGATCTAGATTACTGTGGACCATGCTACCTGTGGCCATATGGTCCTGGATAGTATTTTTTTTATTTTTTTTAAAGATTTATTTATTTTTTTTTATTAAAGATTTCTGTCTCTTCCCCACCTCCGCCTCCCCTTTTCCTCCCCCTCCCCCAATCAAGTCCCCCGTCCCTCCTAAGCCCAAAGAGCAGTCAGGGTTGCCTGCCCTGTGGGAAGTCCAAGGACCACCCACCTCCACCTGGATAGTATTTAAAAGCAGGCTGAGCTAGTCATGATGATCAAGTTAGTAAATAGTGTTCCTCTAAACCTTCTCCTCCATTTTCTGCTTCCAGGTTCCTGCCTTGAATTCTTGCCTCAACTTCTCTTTATTTTCTTTACTAAAGTTGCTTTTTCAGCCAATGTATTATCACAACAGTAGAAAACTAAGACAGAGTCTAACTTTTTGAATGTGGCTTCTTTCAATCAGTATACTGGTTTCAAGATCCACCCAATTATCAATAACTTGCTGTTGAGTATTTTCAATTACTTATTGGCTGTCAACTGTATGGATGAACTCTTCATTTGGCTCCTCAGAAATAGAATGTCATTGCCTCATTTCCAAAGCACATTTGCAATATTTTCCAAACTACTATAATCTTTTGTGTACATATTTTCAATTTTTATTATTTTTTATTTATAACTCATATATATTTGTATGGTTTGATGCAAGTTATGATCTATGTGTAAACAATAGATAATAATTTAATCAAGTTGATCTCCAAGACTATTACTCAATCATCTTTATGATTAGATGCAAAACATATTACATATTATTGTTAACTTCACTCTCCTTAATATGCAGTAGAACTTAAATAAATGCACTCTTCCTTTCTCATTGAAGCTATGTGCACTTCCATCAGAAACTTCCTAATTTTCCTCTCTCCACTTCTCATTCTATTCTCTACTTCTGTGAGTTCAATTTTATTATATTTCATATGTGAGATCATAGCGCTATTTATCTTTATATGCCAGACTAATTTTACTTAGCATTCTCCTAAATAAGTGTTAAGGGTGTATTTTTTTACTATATTGTAAATGTGTGCTTAATTGTTTGAGAATATTAAAGAAATGTTTTCAGAGTGGCTATATTATGTCATAGAAGAAATCTTCTTACCTGGAATGGAAGTGATTCCACATTTCTAAGCCAGATGTAAATTTCTCTATAGTTTAACTGATCCTGCCCTTCCTACAACTCCATCACTTCGGGCCCTAGAACACCATTCTTCTGTACCCATCAAAGAGATGGAGAGCTCTTCAGGCTTCTTTAAGTCTATTTAAGTTTTCAGAGATCTCATCCTGCCCCTTCAAAAATAAACTCCAAAAAAAAAGGAAGAAAGAAGGGGGGAAGGAGAGGGAGAGAGGAAAGGAGGGAGGAAGGAAGAAAGGAAGAAACACATCATCTATGATTCAAGCTACATCTAACCTGAAAGCCTCTTTTCTGCAGACTGGCTTCCATAGTTTTAGAAAATTCTATTCAAATTATTGGGGAGGAGAGCGAGGATTGGCAGTCCTACCCAGCTATACTACCTGTGAACCACACAATTATTAGCATGGCAAGAAAAGAAAATATGCAGGAAGTGGCACTCCAATATTGGTATCAACCACAAGCTGTCTAATTGGACTTAAAGCCCAGTCAACAGAAGGGAAGTCAGGACTGGCACTGGACACCTAGCCATCTTCCTGGGGCTAAGGAGGTCAAGGACCTTAGAAAAGAATCTGTTTCCTCCCTTCAAAGCTCAGGGAGCCCTGTGGAAGAGGAGGCAGAAAAAACGTAAGAGCCAGAGAGGACGGAGGACACCAAGAAAACAAGGCCCTCCAGGTCCACATGAGCAAGGCTCCTATGAACTCACAGAGATTGAAGCAGCACACACAGGGCCTACATGTGTTTGCACTAAATCCTCTGCACTTAAATTATGGCTTCTAGCTTAATGTTTTTATAGTATTTCTGAGCATGGAAACATGTGGGTGTCTGACCCTTGTGCCCTCTCTTGGGCCCTTTTCCTTCTGTTGGTCTGTTTTGTCTGATTTGATGTGGTAGTTTTTGTTGTATTTTATTATATTCTATTTTGCTATATTTTTAAATGAGTGAATGAATGAATATAAACCTTGCCACTAGGGTAAAGTTTAACAATGGAACTGTCATTTATATGGACAGGGGAAAAGAAAATCAGTTTCCTCCAATGAAATAACACTGGGTGTATCAATCACTCCAGGACAGAACTCATGTTTGGGAGTAGCTGGCCAACAAATAATATACTCCACAGTTTTTTGTGTGTGTTCTTTTATTTGGTTATAGCTTGGTGGGGATGAAGTTTTTTGTTTGTTTGGGTTTGATTTTATTCTTTTTCTTTTCCTTTCTTTTTTTGTTTGTTCAAGACAAGGTTTCTCTCTAGCTTTGGAGCCTGTCCTGGAACTAGCTCTTGTAAACAGGCTGTCCTCAAACTCACAGAGATCCCAAAGAGGAGGAAGAGGCAGAGAAGGAAGAGGAGGAGGAGGAAGAGGAGGAGGAAGAAGATGATGATGATTTCCAGTTGGACAAGAGGAATCATCTAGCTGCCTATGGTAGCAAGAAGACAAGAACAAAATGCCCTTGGGAGAAGGGACACTGCTCATAGAGCAGTCACATTCAGAGCCTGTTTGCTCTTTCCCAGTTGTGGGTCAGAATAATGAATCCAACTGTAGGGCGGGATGCATGGTGCTGGTTTTCCTTGCCGGCAAAGCTGCCTTCAATTGGAGGATCATGATACACAACTGGATTTTGAAAGTAAAACTGAGATGGCTACAGGAAAAAGGAAATAGGGAGACATGCTGGAAAATGACTTTGAGATGTTAATCCCCAGGCATATTGAGTTGGGATACATGCTGGTGGGTGTATCTTCATTTAAGCATTTCTTTATGGTCCTATCTTAAAATACCATCGTGTTCTGAGGTACTAGAGAATAAAGTTTCTACATGCAAACTTGCAACGTGTACAGACTGGTATCTGTATTATGTAGAAGAAATCCATTTAATAATTTCCTAAGTACTTAAAACAAATAGAATTTCAAAAGACATTTTAAAAGATAAATAGTTGTATCTGACTATAAAGAACAGCACAAGAAAATAGGCCATAGGAGATAACACTCATAAATGTTACTCTCTACACTGAACAAAAGTAGATAATAATAAATTGCAGTATTAGAATGAGAAAAGAGTATACACTAGGAAAACTGGACTCTGTTTAATAAGGAAATTCAGTTGATTCATCTTTCAACATGAGTAACTAAAACCAGAAATATAACTTTGCCATCCGGAGATAGTAAAAACAATGCCAAAGTAAAGTACACAAGTGTGGCATCTGGAGGATGAGGGGAAAGGCTAAGTCCACTTTGCTTGCACTTGTCTGTCAGTAGCAATAAAGGAACACCTACGAGTCGATTATTATTACGTGATGAAAACAAAAACACACAAAAGAGAAGTTGAGCAATGGGGATTCTTTAAAGACACCATAATATACTTTAGCTATAAATCTCACAACAGCTCAATTTGCCTGCCATTGTTACTGCCTAGGCTCATAATTGGCAATTAAAGTTTCAGAATGGCACTCACTTACAGAGATGAGGGGATACCACATAAGGTGGGATGGGAGAAGCTCATATATGAGTGGAAACTGGGAAGTCATCCAGAAATATCTCTGTGAAGAATTGTGTCTCACATTAGTTTGGACTCTTACTAACCGGCAGCCCTTATGCAAGAAATCACATGCATTGCCCAGCATCTCAGTAAGTCTCACTTGATCACTAGCTCTTACTAAAGCTCCTACGAGCATTTCTTAGCAGGCATAAAGGATGCTCTAGCATCGTCAACCCCAGAAGACTCTCTGTATGCAGGACAAATAGCTCTCCAACTCCTGACAGAAGATTGGAAGAAAGGTAAGGATTTGTGTAAAGATACATTTGTTTCCAGGTTTGTTAAGAATTTTGTTGGTTGAGGATATGTTCAGATCCTTCTGTTTCTACACTGAGAAGCTGCATGCAGAGACCATGGGACTTTCTTCAGGGAAAGTAAAGAGGCATAAGGCTTCCTTCTGATAACAGTGCTGGCAACCTTGAATAAGGGGGATCGCAATAAGATTACCAAGAGCACTGGCATTTCTTTTATTCTTGTTATTCAGATATGTTGCTGCAGGCAGAAAGATGAAGCTTACATTCACTTCAAGGGGAAAGCTGATATGGTTGCACACTCCTTTAATCTCTCAGTATGTTGGAGAATGAAGGAATATTACATTTGCTCTAAGTCAGACTAGGCTACATAGTAAATTGCAGGCGAGCCTTTGGTACGTGGAAAGACTGTGTCTCAAAAATAAATAATTAAAAGGGAAGAGTGGGTCAAGATGATGTTCAGACCTTGCTTCCCAGACTGACTGCTATGAACCAGACTTCATTGTTTTGTTTGCTTTTCAATGTTATTCTCCTTTTGTATATCTGAAACCTGAGAGGACGCCAGAAGAAAAATTTTAGCCCAAAGTGAAATCTTTGAGGAATCTTGAGTTGACTGTTTGCAGTGATCAACAACATGAGGGGACACTGGCAATACATAATGAATTGCCTTAAGGCAGGCACCAGTAAGAGCTGTGCTTATCCCTATACACAGCCAGGAAAGAAACAGTTCCCAGGAGAGAATAAGACCTAGCTGTAGCTGTAGGAAAGGACGACCATGCAAGTGGAAAGTCACTGCCATTGCCTACTGACAGCCTCACAGATCAAGAGCTGGGAGCCAAAAACTCAACTCTCTCCTCCCTCCCTCTTTTCTCCTGGTGATGTCTCCCAGGGACTCTAAAGCCACATGTTCAAACTGTAGGACACTGTGTCCAGGCAACAAAGACCCTGATTTTGTTCCCACACCTTCCAGCCAACTAAGGCTGGTCTGAAAAAGCTATGTTCACTTCCTAGTGCCTCTACATCCTAATAGGAGGGTGTATGCTCTGTCCACTTGGGAACCTCCTTTCTAGGTATGTCCTCTGAGGGAGTCCCGTATACTCTATGAGGAAGGAGAGAGATGTTGGACTGAGATGCCTGTCCTTAAATGGCTTCTACCCATATCTCTATGGTATACTAAAGTATATTAGAGTGTCTCCTAAGAATTTTCATGGCTTGATTTTCTTTTTTCTGTGTTCATGTTTTCTTCACCTAGTAATTGATTGTAGGTGTTCTTCCATTGTAACTGTTAGGCATGCACAAGCAAAGTGAACTTACCCTTTACCCCATTCTCCACTGCCACATGCTGTACGTTCTATTTTCCTTGTTTTTACTATCTCTGAATAGCAAAGTTTCTGATTTTAGTTATTCATGTTGAAAGGTGACTCAACCTTTCAATCAGCTCCTTTCCTTGCCTCTGAAGTTTGTTTCCGCTACATTTTATCTAACCCATAATTTTTACATCAAACATGGTTTTAGCTTAAAAATTAACCCCAGGCTTTTCTTTCCTCTATGCATTAAAAATAGTCTGTGATACTAAGATTGTAGGCCTGGGCAGAAGAGATAACACCAAGGGAGGCTCCTTCAGTGGGCTCCACCCACAGTGTTAAGAGCAAATCGGTCACCCTGTCTGCTCCAATGTCATCTTCTAAAGGCTCAGAAAAATGTCAGTTCTTACCTCTTTGACTGTTGAAATCACCCAAAGAGAAAGTACCTGTTGATTTCAGATCAGTTGCTATTTCTGCAGTGTGTGTGTGTGTATGTGTGTGTGTGTGTGTGTGTGGTCTCTTTATATTCTAAGTCATTCACTTTTGCTTCCCTTCAAAGGCTCCTCTCAAACAAAGGCTTTTTTTCTGCAAAGGAAGTATCACTAAAGATCTCCTGGGAGGAGGAATGGAATCCATTCACTGGCTCACTTCACACCACACCAATTAAGTCTTCCCTTTTGTTGTTTGGTTTCAATTCCACTACATCTTTTCCTGGCACTCAGGTCTCACCCTCCTTCCTTTATCCTTTATGCTGCTGGGCCATTCAGCCCAAACTGTCACTCTATCCCAACCCAGCCTACCCAGACATACACAATCTGTGTACAAAAATAGACCTACACTGCCAGCCAAGTCATAATGAGTCCTTGTGGGAGAAATCAGTAACAAAAGAATTTTAAAACAGCCCACCCCCCAAAAGAAGATTACAAAAACAGACTCGGAAGGCAGCTCAATGGCAATTGTATTAGACTTTCGGAGCAAAACAAGAGAGTAGGCAAACTGTAAATCTGGGCAGCTGCCACAAGGAGAAAGATGGAGACAGGAAAGAGAGGGGGGAAATAAACAGACCTCTTGAGTTAGGGTCTAATAAAGCTGGAATTCCCAGCAACAGAAGATGGAAAGAAACTCCACAGGAGAGAGAGATGGGGCCTTCAGGGATGAATGAGAGAGTCCAGAGTGTCAGGAAAAGCATGCTTGGGCTTTTGTCCCATGGGGGAATAGTATGCTTTTCTGAGCTAGAGTGCACTTGGAGAAGCAAATACGCTTAACTGTACCGTGTGAGGCAAGCTCAGAGATGGCTGCACTAGGGTGGTGTGAGGGATAAGTGAATTGTCATTCCCTCCACCATCTTAGCAGTCTCCTGGCGGGGGTCTGACAAGCACAGCTTGGTCAACTCTTAAGGGAGGAGATAAAAGTGTACGGGGTTTTAATCTATTGAGCAGATGAATGTCATGTCTCTACAAAAGGGTTAAAGGGAGAACTCAGAATCCATTCTTTTGACCTAGAGGAAGCATCTTTCCTATAATGGGCCACAACGAAACCCTGATATCGCCACCTCTTCTGTGGTATTTCAAGTCCTAGGGAGGCAAATGTGATGTTTCCATTTCAGGGGTTACCAGGGAGCAAGAAGTGAGCCCAAAGCTGACCATAGGAGAGGGGTCCATCTGTGTAATACTCGGGAAATTCCTCTAAACACATAGAGCTGTTCAAGAGAGTCATGAAAAATAAAATATTATTCACCTTGCTTTGCTTAAATGTCCTAGTACCTACAACTGTGTTTCATTCTTACCTGTGCATGTGACCCAGATAGTCCACTATTGTTGTGTTCCTCTTCCACTCACTCATTTGATGACCAAATGTCAAGAACACAGAATGTCACACATAGAGCTAGACCCTCAGAAATAGGTTTGTTTCTGTCTTCAGAGGACTACATGACAGCCGTATGCACTATGCATCCCAAAAGTCAGAGTCCCTTACATCCTCAAATCATCCCCTACATCAACAGTCATGACTGTGGCCAGAGATTTTCTTTGCCATCTTCAATTTCAGTAGCTGAGAGAAAATGTCTCGCCAAGGACAAGGCAATACCTGTGTCCACAATCCTGTTTTCTCAAATCCTAGCCCAGACTCTTTTTTTAATTACCTTAAGAAATTCTGGAGACACACTGTGGTGTCTGGCAGGGACTGTTAGAGTCTGCATTAATGTCTAGCCTAGAGACATAAAGGAGAGAAAATAAGGCTTTTAGTGCCAACAGGAATTGGGACTATTCAAAATGTAGACATCCCATATTTTAAAAATAATTTTGTGCCTGTTTCCTCCCCTGGTGGTCCTGGGAATGAGAGATCATGCTTTGTGGGTGCTTATGTCTTGGTTAGGTTCCCAGGGCCACTCCTGGAGGTTCCAGTAAGCTCAGTTGGGGAAATCCAAATTACAGCAATGACTAGAACTAAGAACATTTCTCTATTTGTGCTGCCTAGTTTGATGTTAACCTAACACAAGCTAGAGTTATTTGGGAAAAGAGAACCTAAGTTCAGAAAAATGACCCCACCAGAATGGTGTGTGGGCAAGTCTGTGGGACATTTTCTTCATTAATGATTGACGGGGAAGGACCCAGCCCATTGTGAGTGAGGCAACCCCTGGGCCAGTGGCCCTGGGTACTGCAAAACAGCAGGCTGAGCAAGTCATACGCAGAAAGCCAGTAAGCAGCACCACTCCAGGCTTCTCCTCTGAGTTCCTACCTGGACTTCCCTCAGTGATGGAGTGGATCCTGTATGTTGCAAACTGAAATAAAGTCTTCCCTCCCAAAGCTGATTTTGGTCAACTAAGACATCGATGTTTCTACAAGGCTCTTCTGCTAAGGAGCCTACAAGCCTTCATCATGGCCCTCTTTCAGCTGGCAGGAGACACAGTAGTGTTCTAAATCCTAAGCTTCAGAATTCATAGGAACACATTCTTTATCAATGTCTGCAACCTGAAAGGGCCATCTTCCTCTCCCTGTACTGTTTCACTGTAGGTTTCCTGGTTTAGCTCACATACATATCTTATCCTACCGCTATCCAGGTACCCAGTGACTTGCTCCTCATGATCATCTGTTCCTATGTAGTAGGCTGTTGTAGGCCTGAACACACCCAGCAACATTAGCACTATTTCCTGTCTATGCATGACCTATCTGGTTTGCCACTGCTGCCACAGACATACATTAGGAGTTTTGTAGCCCTGCTCTGGGTAATGTCTCTGCTGCTGCAAGCTGCAAAAGCACCAGTATGGCTTGCTGGTTAGAGATTTTGACTGTTACTGGGGTTGCACGATGCATTTCATCACTACTGCATGACTGTTATCTTTGTTAGCTGTGTTCTCTGAGTCTAACCTTCCTTACTCGACAGGATTCTCTGTGATTCCCAACAGATGCTACTGAACAAGTTCCATGTGACCTCTGAGTTCACAGTGTTGGTGTTCCTCCTCTGCAAGGTTTCTGGCATCCTATATTCAGATTAACTTTATGATTTAAGGTTGCCTTAGCATTGCTCACATCTGCTATCATCCACAACAAGCCTTCTTCCACTTCCTTTTGAATCCTCCTTCCAGCAAGAGCATCAGTGAGGGCAGTGGCAGTCTGCAAAGCTGACTCTCCAGGAGATCTTAGACGACACGCCTTAGGTGGACAACGATGCAGAAAAGCTTTTCTTAAGAAACTATGGAGATGTCTGAATCCCACTAGTGCTGTGATCTTTCATCTATCAAGGTTAGTTTGAAATATCAGCTCATTAAAATCACAGATATAATAGTATATATAGAAATATATGATGTGTTTGTTGTGTGTGTGTGTGTGTGTGTGTGTGTGTGTGTGTGTGTAGGTAGGTAGGTGGATGAGGGAAAAGAAACACGAAGAACAAATCTAACAGGGAACATTCTTCTGGTCCTCTGTTTTAGAATATTTACTCTATACAATTGTATAGAATTTATACATTTGACTTTTTACACTGTCTTATAGGGAACAACAACTAATAAATTAGCCTAAGTCTCCAAAGATATTTGTGAATGTTGTCTGCCAATGTTCTCTAAAACTGCTGAGATTAAAGGAGTAGATTACTGCATCTTCGGTTGTACACAGGACATCTGTGTTAAGTAGAACTGTGACCATGTTATTGTTTTTATTTGGAAACTCAGAATTATTTTAGGAAATGTGTTTGGATGCAAAGTTGATGTAGCGTTTTTAGTGATTAAACATAGCTGACTACTTGATTAAGACAATTCTACAAATTTACTAAATCACATTTCTTACTGTGTTTGAGAGAGCACTGCAGACAAGCATCAAAACAGGGAGTCCACGAAGGAATGTGGGTGGTCTCATCCAAAAAGCTAAATGCCCAAATGCAACAAAATGGGAAGAAGGGAGATGCTAGCCCAGGCACAACCATCTCCGTGTCCCGCCCTCCACTAGATGAGCCTCTTTGCTGCACAGTACGCTCCTGTCATAATGCTTAACCTCACCACATACCAGAAGCAGCAGGCTTTGTGTTTGTGACTTTGTCCCTCGGTTTCTCTCCTCTTGGGACCTGATATTAGACCCCCACATGTGAATTATCTTTTACTCTATTTAGTGTCTGCATGTGCTTCTCGGGGCTTCTCCCTCAATAAACTATTTTAATACAAAAGCTTTCCTGAGCAAATGGACTCTACTTAAGATATCCTAGAGAGACAGGAATTAGATGATACCATGCACTCCACAACATACTCTTAGTACTCTTCCATTGTTATTTTCATATCCCCTTATCATATTACATCAACCTTACTCTAACTCACTACCTCGTCTTCTGCACTGATGAATAAACGCAACTCAGCCCAAATCCAGGACTCATAGTGTGAAACAAATATTTTTAGAAGCTGGCCAAAGTTATCCTGAATTCTCATAACAAAGACATTCAATTATTTGAGCATATACAATATTCCAAAATATATAGACCTATTTATAAAAGAAATTACAATGAAGGAAATTTTTCTTTATAACTAAATTATATGTGTGTGCGCATGCATAACTAAATTATATGGGTCTTTTAATTTTTTAATTCTTTTAATTCATTTCAATGTATACTTTATTACTTAATCCAAATTACCTATTAATAGAAGGAATCTCATTTGTTCTTTCACTCATTGAAGAAATATCAGTGCCACCATGTAGGCCAATGAGATGGCCTAGTGTGTAGAAATACTTGCTGCCAAACCCAATGGCCTAAATTCGATCCCCAGGAAAAACAAGATTAGAGGAGAGATCTCTGATCTCTACAAAGATTTGCATATACGCACACCCTCACATTTATTTTTAAATGTGATTTTTAAATTTACATGCTCCTAAAAAATGAAATAACACACTGTGATATACAAAATATACAAAAATCTAACCTCTGAAAAATATAGAAAGTATTCTTTTCTTTAAGCACTAGCCCCTCTGGGCCCTATCTAGATCAGCAGACCCAGTCATCTTAACAAATGTCCTAGAAAAGGTCCACAGGTTGTGGCCCTAAAACATGGTGTTCATTGTCCATGGATGATGGAACATCTCAGTCATAGGGGTGTCATGATCACCTCTGTGTTTTTCTCAATCTTTTCACATTAGAAAAAATATATATAATCCAGAAAGGAGTAGTGCTTGGTCCATGTAGCCCCCTGAATGAAGAAGTTTGTCTTATAGAATATATTAATATGACATAGGATAACATGGATTACTCCCATGTGATTTAGAGGTCCTGGATTATGCATAGGAAGAATGACTCAGACTACAGAGCCAACAAACTCTGGGTTTGAATCCACACTCCAGAACTCTTAAGCTCTTTGTGGGTGACTTGCAGTCATGTTACTCCCCTTTTATTTATAAATGAATTTATTTAGAAATGCTAACAACATCTACATAATAACATCATGGTCCTGAGTATAAGGGACCATATTAAGATGCTCAAATATGGTTTATGTTCTCAGGGACACTAGTGGAAGATTTGTGAGCATGGATCTAAACATCTCATCCCACAACACAGAATCTACACCAATGAATAAAACCAGCCAGCCTGAGAATCCTAAGTGCAGTCCAATCCCGACCCTGCACTTCCTGGCTGTCATCATTGCCCTGGTTGGATTGGCGGGAAACACCATTGTGCTCTGGCTCCTGGGATTCCACATGCGCAGGAAAGCCATCTCTGTCTACATCTTCAACCTGGCCTTGGCAGACTCCTTCTTCCTCTGCTGCCACTTGATTGACTCACTGCTACGGATTGCTGATTTCTATGACTTCTATGCCCATAACTTAAGCAAAGAAATCTTAGGCAACATATCAATCATTCCCTATATCTCAGGTCTGAGCATACTCAGTGCTATTAGCACGGAGCGCTGCCTGTCTGTATTGTGGCCCATATGGTACCACTGCCACCGACCAAAAAACATGTCAGCTATCATATGTGCCCTAATCTGGGTCCTGTCCCTTCTGATGGCCATCCTTGATTGGTACTTCTCAGGATTCCTGAATCAGGTTGATCAGCATTTGTGGAAAAATGTTGATTTTATTGTAACTGCATTTCTTGTCTTTTTATTTATACTTCTCTTTGGGTCCAGTGTGGCCCTACTGGCCAAGATCCTCTGTGGGTCCAAGCGGAAACGACTGACCAGGCTGTATGTTACCATCTCACTCACAGTGGTGGTCTTCCTCATCTGTGGCCTGCCTCTTGGGTTTTACCTGTTCCTGATATACTGGCTTGGAGTTCCATCGCGTCCTCCCTTCTGTTATCTTTACAGAGTTACTACTCTCCTGTCCTGTGTGAACAACTGTGCCAACCCCATCATTTACTTCTTTGTAGGCTCCTTTAGGCAGCATAGGCATCATCGGTCTCTCAAGAGGATTCTTCAGAGGGCTTTGGAGGACATGCCTGAGGAGGATGAATGTACAGCCACCCACCTTCAGAAAACCATTGAGGTGTCAGAAAGTCGAGAATGGTAAATAGTCCCTCCTTTAGTCAGACAGGGGTTGAGAGTCAATACCACACAGACTTATCATCTCTCAGAAATGCCCCAGGGATTGAAATGCTTTCAAATGTTTTCTTTTAATCCAATTTTCTTATAAATCTTAAAGTAATCAGAAATTTCTCCAACTTTCTTGGTACTATCAATGAATTTCTCAAGTAGCCCCTGTATATTTTTCATTGAACACTTTTTTTGCTGGCAGTTTTATAATGGAAAAGTTCTTATTCAAACCATAAATCCGAAACTGAGAACATAAAGGTATAAAATTTTTTCCTCTGGGCCTTTTCCCAGAAAATTTTATTCTCTGTGATTCTCCCAGAACTAGATATAATAAGTTTGGTCCTTACTTTATTTAAGTTATATGATTTACTTACATGTAAGGATCATTTACATCTCCAATCTAAGAAGAATAGCTCCCTTGAGACATGCTCTGTGTAAGAACAATACAGGAACTCACAGTCTGGGATGTATTTTGCTAACTTTTTTCTTGTGTTTTGAGCCAGAATCAAGACTTTTGTCCTTGAAAATGGTAAACAGACATTTACTTCACAATCATAGTAAAGAAATATGATCAATTCATTGAATGCTGGAAAAATTAAAAAGAAGTAGAACCTGAAAGTTGAATTGGAAAGATAGAGCAGTGGTATGGAGTCTATTTTAGAATAAAATATCAAGATTTGACTATGGCATTGACATGAACTGAAGGTATAAACTAAGTAGAACCAGAAGATTCTGTCTGTGCACTGTGAGTATAAAACTTGAGCACATTCTCCTCCAACACTGAGCCAGCTCTCTGGCTAATGTAATATTCTTTCTATAAGATTCTATTGTATATGTGTTGACAGAGGTTTCTGTCTCACCAGGTCCCACAACTGTTTAGTCCCAAATAAACACACAGAGGTCTACTTTAATCATAAACTGATTGGCCTAGTAGATCAGACTTTTCTTATTAATTAATTCTTACATCTTAAACTAGACCATTATTCTTGTCTATATTAGCCACATGGCTTGGTACTTTTTTGGGGAAGGCAGTCACATCTTGCTTCTTCTGGGGCTGGGTCACAACTGTGGACTGTGTCCTCTTCCCAGAATTTTCTTGTTCTCATTGTCCCACCTCTACTTTCTGCCTGGCTACTGGCCAATCAGCATTTTATTAAAAATAATATAAGTGACAAGATAAAAGACCATAGTCCCACAGCACGCCCCCCTTTAAAAAAAGCAAGAACTCTGAATCTAATATCCCTTGTTTAGCTTTTCTCCTGACGATTATCTATAACAACTTGTAACCAACATTCTAAACAAAGGAAAATATCCATAGTCCATTTTTGGGGGAACATGGGTGTAGTTTTCCAGGCTACTTCCTACTGATTGGGGGCACTGATAATCTTATGGGACCTAAAGAAAATTTAGAATTATGATCAAGTCATGACTGGAGTATCCTGTGAGGCTTGATCATCTGAGGCAGCAGTCTTGAATCTGTTTTGGATGTAGAACTTAGACATCTGAACCATCTGCTCCTATCAGAGATTTCTCAGGGGGTCTTCCTTGATCAAACCTGATTTTTCTTAACTTGTAATGAATCCACAGCATCTCATTTCCTGTGGAAACAAAAGCAAACCCTCTTCTCCGATGTAACATATCTTTTGACTTCAATTTTTAAGTCAAAGTATTTTCAAATACCTATCTTAGATTAATTCAGCAACATTTATAAACAAATATCTTTTAGCAGCTGTTGTTCCTTCCTCAGCATTCAAACAATTCAAAGAGAACATAATAACATACAGTATACAGATTCTCTGTGTGGTTTCCATCTTTACATGGCTTTATTTTAAACTCTATTTCTTTTATTTTTATTTTTAATTTTTGGCTTTTTGAGACAGGGTTTCACTGTGTATCTTTGTCCTGGAACTCACTCTGTAGACCAAGCTGTCCTTGAACTCACAGAGATCCACCTGCATCTGCCTCCCAAGTGCTAAGATGCTGGGATTAAAGGTATGTGCCACCACACCATAAACTCACAGAGATCTGTCTGCCTCTGCCTCCCAAGTGTTGGGATTAAAGGTGTGTGCCACCACAACCAACTACTCTCTTTTTTTTATTTTAAGAACTTTGTCCATTTTTTTTTCTTTTCCAAGCCTACATATATTTTAAACACACCATCAACCATTTAGAGGCTTTCTTCATCTGAATCTATCTTTACTGTATATCTTGCTTTTTCTGACCACATGAGTCTTTAATTTGCTAAGCAATATGGCTAGGATTAAATCCATGGCTTTGATGGCTGGATCCAGCCCATTCTTTAGCTTTCTGAAAGTCTAGCTTTATGGCAGAGGTAGTGGCCAGAGCCATATTTATTGCCACAACTCTATGGCATTTCACGGTCCATGCCACAACCAATAAGCATGTTGTAGGCTATTCATAACCACCATTTAAGGGTTTTGTGGCAGAGCTTCTTAAAAGGGCTACAAAGCTTTTGCAGCTAAAGCTTAGTCAGGAAGCCTCTCTTAAATGAGATGCATTTGCCTCTAGCAAACAGAGCACATCCTGAGAAAATGTTGCTATCAATAAGCCATGCTTAACTCTATTCTTTTCTGTCTAGAATTACTTCCCAAGCTCTCTCAGGCTTTCTGTGGATGCAGTTGTCCAGACGCTTGGTAACATTTGTTGACTGAGGTTTTCTGTCCCACCAGTCCTACAGCCGTTAAGTCCCAAAGAATCACACAGAGATCTACATTAGTTATAAACTGATTGGTCCATTAGTTAATCTTCTTATTGATTAATTCTTATAACTTACATTAGCCCATAATTTTTATCTGATTTAGCCATGTGGCTTGGTACCTTTTTCGGGGAGACAGTCACATCTTGCTTCTTCTGTGACTGGGTCACAACTGTGGACTGCGTTCTTTTTCCAGAATTCTCCTGTTTTCATTGTCCCACCTCTACTTTCTGCCTGACTACTGGCCAATCAGTGTTTTATTAAAAATAATACAAGTGACAAGGTGAAAGACCATTTTCCCACAGCACTTCCCCCCTTTTCTTAAAAAAGTAAAAATAAAAGAGAGTTTAAAATAAAGCCATGTAAAGATAAAAAACACAGAGAGTCTGAATTATGTATATTATTGTGTTATCTTTGAATTTTTTGACTGTGAATGAGCTAAAAACAGAGAGACATTTCATTGTATGGGTTGCAAAGCTAAATCAGCATGTATATTATATAGGTATTATGACTTCCAAATTTGGGTCTAAGGACATGTTGTTTTAGAGAAGAGGTTCTTCTCTTGCTTCCACAAAGGATGAGAACCTTTGGATTGTTTCCAGATTGGTGTGGTTTGATAGAACAAGATCCCCTAAATGATTGCCTTGAACACCTCTCAAAAAATTACGTTGCCCAATAAACAGCTGAAAGAAATTTGCACAGAACTACACCCATATTCCCAAATATTGTTTATAATTGTTTGTTTAAAATTATTACATTTACAATTAAAGGGAGATATGCTGTAGAGATGAATAATTTGCTTTGGGATAGACCTTGGCTTATTGGTACAAATTTAAGGTAAATTTTGTTATACTGTATATGCATATTTCTGTCCTTGATTAAGGTACTGTGTTTGTGTAGTTCATTTTAAAATGTAATGTATAATTAAGAAATATAGGTTAATAGATAGTCATCTATAATTGTCAATTTTATAGTCATATTAGTTAGGTTTTCTAGATATATAGAGGTATATTTCAGTTAGTTAGATATTCTTCAAATCTTTCAGAGACCTTCAAAATATGGCATGTAAATGTTTTAAAAATTTAGGACTTTTTATGCATATAGGATCCACCGAGAAATGACTGCTGAACTTGCCTAAAGGTAAGACGATCCTTTGGGGATTCTGCTTCATGAGAGAGTCTGTGAGACATTCTGCAAGATACAGAAGAAAGTGACTGGCAAACTGCCATTATAAGCAGACCTGTCTTTGAAATTTCCTACTTCGTGGAAAAGTCTGCTGAATACTATGGGCCTGAGGGCTGAAGATAGATGCCCCAATGGAAAAAAAAAAAAACTTTGGGTGACTGTCCAGGCAGCGAGATGTCTCTGTCAATTCTAGAGTTTTGGAAGTTGCTTACAATGTACTTCCTTTTTACTTAGGTAATATTATATCCTTCTGGAGTCTTTGATGGAATTGAAGAATTTATAGTTATAGCTTTCCTTAGTTATGATAAAAGATAAAGTAGATATAAATATTATAACTGTAATTCTTGCTTGATACCTGTTTTCTTATATGTAACTTTACTATGCTAAAGTTAAAGACCTCCTTTTTGCTTAAACAGAAAAGGGGAAATGGTGTGGGAGGTCCTTCTGTCTATGTGTTGCTTTTATTGGTTAATGAATAAAGAAACTGCTTTGGACCTATAGCAGGGCAGAACTTAGGTAGGTGGGGAAGATAAAACTGAATGCTGGGAGAAAGAAGGCAGAGTCAGAGAGAAGCAACAAGCAGTCGCCAGAGTCAGAAATGCCAAAACTTTGCTGGTAGGCCGTGACCTCATGGTGATGCACAGATTAATGGAGATGGGTTAAATTAAGATATAAGAGCTAGCCAATAAGAAATTAGAACTAATGGGCCAAACAGTGTTTTAATTAATACAGTTTCTGTGTGATTATGTCGGGTCTAAACTAGCCGAGTAGCCAGGAACCAACACGCAAACTTTCCCCCTACATATATGCTAGACACTGTTATTGTCAATATAACAATGCTGATTACAGAAACGATAAAATTTAGTTTCTGTTCTTTAGGAGCATGATAGAGACTGAAGAAAAGTGTGTGTGTGTGTGTGTGTGTGTGTGTGTGTGTGTAGATGGTGATGACCAGTGTCACTAAAATGTTTAGAATTTGAACTGATAACTTTACAATTTACCTAGCTCACTTCTGTGAGCCAAAATAATCTTTTACATTTTTGATTTTATTTGTTTTTCCTTTTTTCAAAATATGTTAATTGAAATATAATTACATATCAAATAAACATTAAGTAACTTAGAGACAGATGAAGATGGGAGAAGAGATCATCCATACTGATATTGTTAGCAAAACCAAGTACCTCAGAAAATGGTAATACAGGGCTGGAGAGATGGCTCAGTGGTTAAGAGCATTGCCTGCTCTTCCAAAGGTCCTGAGTTCAATTCCCAGCAACCACATGGTGGCTCACAACCATCTGGAATGAGGTCTGGTGCCCTCTTCTGGCCTGCAGACATACACACAGACAGAATATTGTATACATAATAAATAAATAAATATTTAAAAAAAAAAAAAAGAAAATGGTAATACATTTCAAGTATTTTGTCATCATGCAAGATGAATTCTAGGACAGGAGCACAGAGAACAGTATCTATCATGATCTTGAAGTAAAAAAATAAATAAATAATGGCTGGCATGAATTTTGCAAAATTTGTTGTAGGAGACTCTATAAACTATGGAGAGTTATTCAGGTCACTCAGCAGAACAACGGAAAAAGCAAAATTCCCCCCCCCTTTTTTTTTTGGTCCTCTTCCCAAGGACAAGCTCAATAACAATGATCCAAACAACAGGGAGACGGAAAAGGAAATACATAGCCGAGGAAAAAGGAGAGAAATAATGGAATGCCCTTTTCCTCTAATCAAGTCTCTCTGAGAACAACAGGTCCAAAATTGGGAACTGGGGCAATGCCATTTTTAATTCAAATGAACATATTATTTGTGACATATTAATACTTTTATTTTCAAATGATAGCATTAGAGTTCGTCACCAGTTACCAAAATCTCATGGTCACAATTTGTATGTAATCTTGTCCCTTTTTTGAAATTTGATGTCTACAGCATACTTGGCAAAATAATGCATAGCCATTTCAGGTGTTCCAAAGAGTATAATGACAGTAAACGCAAGTCTGAGCCTTTAACATGTTATTTATTCATTTTATTTTTATAGCATTATTTGTTCATTTTATAATGAAAATTTGGAAAATATATGACAAAATTTGTAGTACATTTTAGTGATTAGTATGTTGATTTTATTATAATGTCATTCCTCACTTATGGATGGGGATAGATCCTGAGAAATACTTTTTTTATGTAAATAGAGTATTTACATGAGCCTATCACACACCTGAGCTATAATATATATATATAATATATATATATATATATATATATATATATATATACTCAGTGGGGTATTATTCAACCCTTGATATCCCAAAATTATGATAAGTAGTGTTTTCACTTTTCATTAGATTCTAAGAAATTTTAATTTTTCCTTGATTTTTTTCTATGACTTGTTGGTCATTCAAAGTTGTATTTTCAATCTCAATGTGTTTGTATATTTTTGCATACATTCTATACATTTTTCTTGCTGTTGATTTCTAGTTTTATTCCATTATGACAAGATACAACACGAAAAATTATTTCAGTTTATGGTTTGTTAAGACTTATTTTGTGGTCCAAATTGTGAACTATTGTGAAGAATGTTTCATGGACTCAGGCTTCTGAAATGTTCATTCTACAGAGGTCAGATGTCCATTTGCTCTATAGTGTAGTGTAATGCTGAGGTTCCTTGGTGAACTCTTTGTCTGGATGATATGCATATTTATTGATGAGAATGGGTTCCAGAAGTCCTAGTATTATACCTGAACCAGTCTATCCCTTCAAGATTGTTTTATGAAAGTAAGTGCACTTTCATGCATACTCAGTACATACATATTTACAGCTATTATGTCTTCTTAATGAGACGTCTCTTTATTACTAATAGTAGTATTCTTTATCATCTCTGGTTGTTTGGCTTGAAGTCTACTTTGTCAAATATGAGTCTTTCCTTTAGAACCAACTTTTAGTATATAATAGTGACAGAGGACATAATAGAATAAATAAAAATAATCAAAAAGAAAGAAAAGAATGTGTCAATGTCTTCCATTTTATTTATTTTTATTGCTTTATAAATAATACCATTCAAAATTTCCACTTCCTCCCCTCCTTCCTTTTCCCTCCCACTCCCCCACTCACCCTCCCACCTCCCCCTCCAGTCCTAAGAGAGGGCAGGGAACCTTGCCCTGTGAGAAGTTCAAGGCCCTCCCCCCTCCATCCAGGCCTAGGAAGGTATGCATCCAAATAGACTATGATCCCAAAAAGCCAGTACATGCAGTAGAGACAAATCCCAGTGCCATTATCATTGGCTTCTCAATCTGCCCCAATTGTCAGCCACATTCAGAGGGTCCAGTTTGATGCCATGCTGGTTCAGTCCCAGTCCAGCTGGCTTTGGTGAGCTCCCATTAGATCAGTCTTTATTCAAGAATAAAGATCTTGAACCAGCCTCCTTCACAGGCTACTTTCAGGACCCAGAACAGCTCCCAGTGAGTTAGCTCCTTTCTCACAGTTGCTTTTGCTGTGATAAACAGAGGTCCTTAGGGACTGGAGATTGCCATTAATGCTGTTAAAAATTCTGACTGAGCCAAAGTTTTATCAAATGGAACTGATGAATCATAATTTCCTGTTATAAAAGAATATTAAAGGTCATTTTCAAGAACAAAGTGCTTTACAAAGCAAGAACTTTACTAACAATTATATACCTGTCACTTAGGACAGTTTCGGAAACAGCAGATATTCATGGAACAGCTGCCATTTTAATGAATAGGTCTAGCCTCACCAAGTTAGAGCATTCTTAAGAAGCACTCAAACCTTATCTGCTTCTATATATCTGACATCTGAGAGCTTATGAAAGCAAGTCCACTAGACTACTCCACTCCAATATTTCTCTAGGAGACATGTATAACTAGAGGAAATTCATATTGTGTGTTTATATATATCACAACTGATAAATCAAAATCTGAGGGCAGAAAGGCATAGACAATGTGCAAAGCTCAACTTGAGACAGGTAACAGAGACGTAGAGGCAATTTCTTCTTAAATTGTAATTATATCTTGCCTTACTATACATGCATTTTTTGTTCTTCTTTGGGATTGAGATAAAGGGTTTATTACACTATACTGATGACAGTAAATTTTCTAAAATTTTTAAACAGGTAGCCAGGGGTTTCAGATGTTCCTTAAGTGGTTACATCTCTGCTAAAGAGGAGCATCAAAAAAAGAAAGAAGAAGAAGAAGGAGGAGGAGGAGGAGGAGGAGGAGGAGGAGAAGGAGGAGGAGGAGGAGGAGGAGGAGGAGGAGGAGGAAAAAAAGAAGAAGAAGGAGAAGGAGAAGGAGAAGGAGAAGGAGAAGGAGAAGGAGAAGAAGAAGAAGAAGAAGAAGAAGAAGAAGAAGAAGACTAAGCTATTCTTATAGAATTGAGTATCAGATGAGGAATGAAGGATATAATAATCTATGGGTATAAACACAAGGACTTAGGGGGAAGTTTATTCCTATGTCCATTTTCCAGAATCATAATAAGTTCTCCTCTGGGGCCTACACCTCAGCCAGTCAATGGGATTTGGCTCAATTGATAGGACCAGGCATGAGTTTCATCTTATGAAGTCTCTTAAAATCAGGAAGTGATTGGTTACTACCATAAAATTTATGCCCTTCTTGCACTAAGGGACATATCTTTCCAGGCTAGTCATTATTGTAGCTTGCAGGATTCATAGCTGTGCAAGAGTGTCAATGACTTTTTTCACCCAATATAATGACTAGAACCTTTCAATACTACAAAAAACTGAAGATCCCAAGTAGGTACCAACTTGATTTCTCCATGTCCTAGAGTAGATGATGATTAATACAGAGACTCGCAACTGGTAAACAGGCAGAGAATAAAATAGTACAATATGCTTAGTTCTATAAATGGGACATCTGTATCACACCTCTCAAGACTTCAGAATCATCAAAGAAGATGGGGCAGAAATTTTTAAGAGATGGAGCTAATGAAAGCCTACAGCAAAACTGTATTTGTCAGACATGACAGCGTTAGGGGAGACCCCTTGTTTGCTACCGGCTGCCCAGAAATGTATTAATTAAATCACTGCTTGATTAATAATTAATTAATTAATTAATCACACAGAAACTGTATTAATTAAAACACTGCTTGACCTGTTAAGTCTAGGTTTTTATTGGCTAGATCTTACATCTTAATTTAACCCATTTCTGTTAATCTGTGTATTGCCATGTGACTGTGGCTTACCGGCAAGGTTTAGGCTCATCTCTTCCCACCGGCAGTTACTTGGCATCCCCTGACTCTGCCTACTCTCTCTGTCTTTTCCACCCTGGCTACACTCTGTTAAGCCATTGGTTGAAAGCAGCTTCTTTATTCATTAACCAATAAAAACAAAACATATACAAAAGGACTTCCCACACTATGACAGGACCATTGTACACATGAACTCACAGTGGCTGTGATTGTGTGCTTGAGACCTGTGCAAAATTAAGCAAACCAAAATATCATTCTGGGTTGGGTAGTAGCTCGTAAAGTCTCACACTCTTAATATGGATAATTAATGGCTTCAGGGAGAGAAAGAGCCTATTTTCCTCAGGGATATGTCCCTGAGAGGCTACCCATGTCCCAGTATATTGCCCTACACCCATGCACATACAGGCAAAACTAAGTGGACTCAGTGGTTTTTTTTATTTTTATTTTTTTTTAAATATTTATTTATTTATTATGTATACAATATCCTGTCTGTGTGTATGTCTGCAGGCCAGAAGAGGGCACCAGACCTC
This sequence comes from Neodon shergylaensis, assembly GCA_025134845.1. NCBI lineage: Eukaryota > Metazoa > Chordata > Mammalia > Rodentia > Cricetidae > Neodon > Neodon shergylaensis. Next base: position 3,285,825 of record JABTXL010002812.1, read on the forward strand.
ATTCCAGATGGTTGTGAGCCACCATGTGGTTGCCGGGAATTGAACTCAGGACCTTGGGAAGAGCAGGCAATGCTCTTAACCACTGAGCCATCTCTCCAGCCCCCAGTGTTTTTTTTTTTAAAGAACACATGCAATTAGGAGAAAACATGATAACCAATAGATGAGGAATTGGAAGGGAATGAAAGAGGTAGATTTCACCAAAACATATTATACACAGGTATACAATTCTCAAACAACAATACAAGCACGCACACACACGCACACACACACACACACAGAGAGAGAGAGAGAGAGAGAGAGAGAGAGAGAGAGAGAGAGAGAGAGAGAGAGACTCTACTACTCAACCATCAGAGATATTTAAGTCTTGTCACTAGACCTATCTTCAACAAAGTAACTGTTCTCAGAGGGAAACTCCCAAATGTAGCAAATACTTGGTACACACCATCTACTGAGAAGAATGAATAGAACCCCCTCTTTAGCCCATACAAGACCTGCATAAGATGAAAACAGTCAACATTCCAGTGTGGATGAGGGAGGAGCACATGACTCCCAGACCAGTTTGAGAAACTATTGACAATTGTTAGATACTAGGAGAGTTGGTTTTCATTAGGAATATAACCTTTGGTAGGTTGCCCATGCCCCACTGAATAAACCCATACCCCTGAACATAAGGGAAACACTAATTAGACTTAATGAAATAATTTTTAAAGGGGAACACAAAGTTGGGGGTGGGGTGAGGGGGACCAGGAGTACTTGGAGACAAATAAGATCAAAATACATCGTATACATAGTATGAAATTCTCAAGGAATACAAAAAAAATCACATTTATTTTTTAAAATAAATACCTCTTTAAGTCACATATTAGACAATCAAAGAAGATCCAGGGGAAGGCCAAAACCTAAGGAGAATATCATGGTTTCAAAATTATAGGGTCTCAGGGACTTCCAGACCTAGAAACAGAGCCAAACAGACATCACCTGTTGATGCTTCAGTACTCCCCAAATCCATAGTAATCTTGTAAAATAATAGAGCTAGTCAGAACAACGTGGACATTCTTCAATTTCCTTCTCACAGATAGGAACACGCTCAGAAAGAAGCTAAATTTCTTCCACAAGATTGAATAACTTTATAATGGAGGGATTGTGATTTAAATCTGGGTGATTATTTCTTTTATTTATTTTTTTTTTCGAGACAGGATTTCTCTGTAGCTTTGGAGCCTATCCTGGAACTAGCTCTTGAAGACCAGGCTGGCCTCAAATTCACAGAGATCTGACTGCCTCTGCCTCCCAAGTGCTGGGATTAAAGGTGTGTGCCACCACAACCCAGTGATTTTTTTTTCTTTAAAAAAAATTATTTTTTTTAGTTTACATACCAATCCCAGTTCCCCCTTCCTCCCCTTCTCCTACTACCTGTACCTTCTTCCCTTCCCATCCCCCATCTACTCCTCAGAGATGGTATGCCCTCCCATGGAGAATCAACAAAGCCCCCCCTCCCCCAACTTGTCTGAATTGAGCTAGGTATCTCTCCAGAGGGAATGAACTCCAAAAAGCCAGTTCATGCACTGGGGATAAATCCTGATCCCAAGGCAGTTGCCCAACAAACTGCCCAAGCCACAGAACTGTCACCCACATTCAGAGGGCCTAGTTCAGTCCTATGTCGGTTCCACAGCTGTCAGTCCAGAGTCAGTCAGCTCCCACTTGCTGGGGTCAGCTATTTCGGTGGGTTTCCCCATTATGATCTTGACCCATTTGCTCTTATAATCCCTCCTCCCTCTCTTTGACTGGACTCCAGGAGCTTGGCCCAGTGGATCTCGGCCTCTGCTTTCATCAGTTGATGTTGAAGGTTCTATGATGACTATTAAGGTCATCATCAATCTGCTTACAGGGGAAGGCCAGGTAAAGTACGCTCTCCACTATTGCTTAGAGTCTTAACTGAGATTATCCTTGTGGATTCCTGGGAATTTTCCTAGCACTGGGTTTGTCCTGAACCCCATAATGGCTCCCTCTATCTAAATACTCATAAGTTCTGAGCTCAGTTCATAGAACTCAGGTTTCCTGGCTCCAAATTCATCATTCTCCCCAATTTAGCCCACTGCTGATTCTCCACCCTGGATATAGCCCCCATTGGTCTGCAAACGACATGCATGAATTTGTGAGGAAATCCTACAAATGTGGAAAAACAAAATGGCTCACAGTGCCTGAAGTGACATCATCACTTTAGTCTGGGGATTAGCATGTAAATCAAGCCTGGGAACCTGACCCTTTCTTTTGCTTTGGCAGGTTTTTCCCTTCATGAGATTTGTAGAAAAACCCAAGATTTTTTTTTCTTTTGCTTAATTTTTATGTACGGATAAATATTCAAGAAAGAATGAGTTGGATCTTACAGTAATTCTAAATTTAGAATTTTAGGGAACTCAACATTAGTTAATCTTCTATAACTAAATGACTATCAAAGATTTTCTCCCATTCTGTCAGTTGTTACTTCACTCTGTTGATTGCTTCTTCTTAACTGATGTAATTCTTGCTAATATTTCTATGCTTTGGAGTATAAACAGGGAATTAATTGCTGTGCAGATAAAGTATGTTTGCTTTGCTCCCTATACAGTAGTTTCCGAGTTTGGGGCTTTGCTCTTGGATAATTTTGAGTTGAGTTTTGTTCAGGGTGACAAAGAGGCCAAGTCAGTCTTTTATGTGTGCATACCCAGAAATTTCCCAGCATCATTTGTTGAAGATGCTGATTTTTAAATCATTTGTTCAAAATCGCTTAGCCTAAGACGCATGCATTGTTGCTGCATTCTGTGCCTCTGACCTCTTTGTCAGTGCTGTGCTGCTGTTGCCGTGGCTCTGCCATGCAATTTGAAATCAGACACTGTGATCATTTCAGCTTTGCGTGATTTCTCAAGATCTCTTTAGCTATAAGGTCCTTTTAGCTTCCATATGAATTGTTGGATATTTTTATAGTGCTATAAAGTATATCATTGAAATTTTAATGGATGCTGCATTAAATATGTAGACTATTTGAAGCAGTGTGCACATTTTAGCAATATTCACTTATCCAAATCATTAACAAGGGAAGCCTTTCCTCCTTACATATCTTAT
>JABTXL010002812.1:3288933-3335094 GCA_025134845.1 Neodon shergylaensis
TCTTCAAATAGGTATAATTAGACTTCTTCCTTCCTATTTTTATCTCTTTTTTTCTCATGTCCAATTACCCTGACTAAAGTCTCAAGTCTACCTAAGTAAGCCTCATAAGAATGAAAACACCTACATCTTTCTCTTGATTATAAAGGAAATTCTATCAGTTTTGCTTCTATGTGGTGCTTGGTTCTCTGCCTAATTTATTGAGAGCTTTTGTTATGAAGTTATGTTGGATCTTATTGAATGGTTTTTTTGTATATTTTAAATAATCATGTGATTCTTAACCATTGATTGTATTTATGTAAATTATGTATATAAATTGCTTTGCCTGTGTTGAACAATCTTTACATTTCTGGAATGAAACAAACATGCTCATGATAACATGCTCTTTTTAATGTGTTGTTTCTTTCATTTGTTTGCAGGCATTTTCTGAGCACTTTTGCACCTGTGTTCTTTGGGAATATTAGTCAACAACTAACCTGACTCATAGGAACTCACAGAGTCTGAGCTAGCAACCAGAGAGCCTGCATGAGATGAAAGAGATGAAGATGCATTGTGTATATATGTATAAAATTTAAAAAGAACAAGCTTTCTTGTGATGTCCTTGTCTCCTCTGGCTCCTACAATCCTTCCTCCCTCTCTTCAACAGGATTCCCCAAGCTCGGCGTAATGTTTGGCTGTGGGTCTCTGTATCTATTTCCATCAGTTATGAGATGAAGGCTCTATGATGATAATTATGGTGGTAACCAATCTCATCACAGGAGATGGCAAGTTCAGGCCACTATTGCTAGGAGTCTTAGCTGAGGTCATCCTTGTAGATTCATGGAAGTTTCCCTTGTATCGGGTTTCTACCTGTCCCCAAAAAACTCCCTTTCCAGTAGTCTCTTTCAGGACTCTTCCCCTCCACCCACTCCCCAACCCAATCCCTCAAGTTCCCATCCCCACCCACACCCAGTCCACCAAGGACATCTCATCTATTTCCCCTTCCCAGGGAGATCCATACATCCCCGTTGGGCCCTCTTGTTTACGTAGCCTCTCTGAGTTTGTAGCACTTCATAGGTTCTTGGAGGATTGAACAAAACACCTGTAAACCTCTGAATCGATGTCTGGTTTCACCCAAGTGTGAGCTGATTATGATGTTGATGTTCAGATAAGGGTGAGGATCTCTCTTTATTATGAGCCCTACAGTTCGACTTCCCTTGAAGGACTCCTCTCACACAAAGCTTTTTCCTGGGAAGTAAACTATTGAAACTCTCTGGGGAGAGATAATGGAAGTTTACTTGTGTTGTATGCTTTAAGACACTTACCTCTCCTAGTTTTCCATATTTCAACCCTCCCTCAGTGGCACCCCAACCTCATCCTAACACACTACTTCCTTTCCTATACTGCTGCAGCTTAATCCAAATCCTACGCCGGAACAGTCCACCAAAGCCTTATTGTAGTCTCATTTCAAAGGCACTTTAGCAGTCAACTCAGCATTTTGGGCATGTATGAGTAACTCTAAATATACACAGTGATATCCACAAAAACAGCTAGGATGAATGAAATCTGTCAAGGGTTCTAATTCATTTTTCACTTGCTTGTTTGTTGTTCTCCATTTAACCCAAATTTTATAGTACTATAAGCTCCTCATTCATCCTTCCGTAGAATAAATATTAAGAATCTAGTGTGTTGGAGGAGGGTCTGCTTGTTTGGCCCAGCCAGCCAGCTAGCTTAGCCCTGAAATAACCATGCAGATATTGTATTAATTAAATCACTGCTTGGCCCATTAGTTCTAGCCTCTTATTGGCTAACTCTCACATCTTGATTTAACCCATTTCTATTAATCTGTATATTGCCACGTGGCAGTGGCTTACCAGGAAAGATTCAGCATGTCTGTCTCTGGCGGCTCTCTCTTTCACGGCCTTTCTTCCTCCCAGCATTCAGTTCTGTCTTCTGTGCCTATCTAGGTTCTGCCCTATCAACTAGGCCAAGGCAGTTTCTTTATTCATTAACCAATGAAAGCAACACACAAACAGAAGGACCTCCTACACCACTAGTGGGCCTTGGACTTTCCACAGGGCAGGGTGCATTGCCCTCTCTAAGGATTGGAGGGGTGGGGTGGAAGGGTCTGTGGGGGGAGTGGGAGGGGAGTGGGAGGAGGGGAAGGAGTGGGAATTTGGATTGGTATTTTTTAAGTAATAATAATAATAATAGAATCTAGTATGTCACAAGAGAACTAAGTTGTGTATGAGTACAGTTTCCCTGCATCAAAGGAGGAATAAAGTCATTTCTAACTCACCAGGCCCTACCTCCCACAAACTGTCCTAGAAAGAAGTCACATGACCTTCATGGAAACCTAAGAAATTTTTCTGGCTCAAGACCCACAACAATGAATGCAAGTCACAAATCCTCTCACTCAACCTGTGTCAAGAGGGAGATCCTATATTTCCTGGTCACCCTCCCTTCCCTAGCTGGGCTAACAGGAAAGTTATATCCTGGCCCCTTGGCTTCTGTGTATGTGGGGATCTTTCTTTACATGTTCAGCCTGATTGTGGCTGGATTCCTCATATTCTGCTGCCACATTATTATTTTTTCTGCTAAATGTTTTCAGGTTCTTCCAGCACTTCTAATTTTTCATCTGCCATCTTCAACAATAAAGCAACGATTCCTTATATCACAGGACTGAGGATATTCAGTGTCATTAGCGCCAAGCACCACATGGTCCTATGGCCTATCGGGTGCCACTGCCACCAAAACACACCAGCAGTTTTGTATGTCCTGATCTGAGTCCTGTCTGTGCTATCAATAATATAGCAGTGCTACACTGAACTCCTAAGCATTGTTGGCTGCTATTACAGAAAAAGGTTGATTTTATCACAGCTGCCTGGTAAATATCTTTATTTGTGATTCTCTCTGGCTGAGCAGAATCCTCTGTAATTCCTGGAAGGTGCCAATTTCCAGGATTTATGTGGTCATTGTGTTTATGTTGTAGCTCTTCCTCCACGGTGGCCTGCCCTTTGGCACTTCTTGGTTCCTATTATGTTGACATAATTTCTCTTCATCTCTTTGGTCATCATCCAGTTATAGTATGTCAACAGCTGTGCCATCACCATTGTTGGCTCCTTTAGGCTGCTGGTGGCAGCAATGGACCCTGAATCTGGTTCTCCAGAGAAGTTTGCAGGATATTCCTGAGGTGGATGAGTAAAAAGAGAGCCATCCTCATGGAACTCTGGAGGTATCAGGATGCTGAGCAACTAGAGTGATAAGGAACCTCTGGTCTAATCAGATCCAGGTAGCTTGGAAAGTCCCCACTCAAGCTACCTGTCAGTCTCCTCAACTAGTTTCTGGCAATGCCTCTAAATTTGCAATACCTTACATAGATAATTTTAACTGACTTTACTTATTATTTTAGAGATTGTCATCAGAAATAAGAATGCTTATGCCTAACCTGTTGGACATTATCAACTTCTCAGTATCATTTTTGACATTTTACTCATTTCTGAGATATCCACATGCTATATAATTCTCCCACTTCTTGGTAGACAACTTAAAGGGTTTCTGTCCATTTGGAACTACGCAGGCATTGCCATTAATTTCAAGTATTTTAGTGAAGGAAACCTTTTATACTTTAGTACTCTAATCCACAGCTTCCCAGGCCTCCAACCCCTGAGTAATCAATAACCAACCATCTGCTTCTGTATGGGTTCCTACAGTGTATATTTAGGGTTAGTAGAACTGCACGATACATGGGAACATGATTTTTCTACTTAGTATGATATTCTTTTGCCCTTTTTATTCATTCTTCTTTCATACATTACATCTGATGGCAGTTTCCCCTCTCTCCCCTTCCCATTTCTCATCAAGAGCTTTCCTTGCAATTTTCAGTGCAAAGGAAAAAAATTGCTATCAAAGTATAAACCTTGGAATTATAAGCATTTTCTCCATGGGTGTATTGGAAAAGATCTCTTCTTTTTCTCTTAGAGAATTAGGCCGTGCTCTATAACTAGGAACTGATGCAAGTAGAAGCATGGGTCTGGAAAACTGAGCTCTGCAACATTTGAACATCACTGAATTCTGTGGTTTTAAAGAAAATAAGGACCTTAGAGGCATACTGTCCTTGCATAAAAACAGCCAAAGAAACTATTTAGCAGAAGATGTCTAACAATATGTGCCTTTGGCATAGTGACAAGTTGGCTTAGATTCTGGCTATTCAAACTATGTCCTTTGCCTTTGAAAATTGATAAATAGCTATTTAGTTCCCTATCTGGCCCATCAGAGTCTAGAAATCTATCTCTCTTTCAAATCCTAGGATACGTGGCAAAAAAAATGTCAATATGTTTCATTTTAGTAGAAAGCAAGTGAATTCTTATTATATAGACATGTATGGGTCAACAATAGCGATACGTGCTGAGAATGTGGCCTTATAGTCGATTTCCTCGGGATCCATCCTAAAGTATATTTACACAAACCTAGACAGCATACCCTGCTACACAAGGCTAGATGTTGTCTAGTATAGCCTATTAATCACTGGACCATAATGAACAAAACAAGATTATACCAATCCTAAGAGAAAATGATACAAACAAGAGACTTTCTAAAACATGTATTTGGGTGCTACATATATGCATACATACAAGCTCACAGTAAACTTTTTCTTATTATAGGTAGAAGTACATCCTAAAATAACAATAAAAAAAGACAGTGCAGTAAATATATAAGCCAGTAACATAGTCATTATATACTGTGAACGACAGTGACGAATTTATATTGATGGAAGTGTTTGTCTTTGTTTACAACTGTGTCATGACAAGTGACACATGAGTAATGCATTGCAGATAACAGTGGCTATGATGTCACTCTACAAGGATGATCTTCAGCACCAGGATAGTCTTAAGAGGGTACTGTCATTCATAAGATCCATCACAGATGGAAACATGAGAACATGAACACCTTGCCTTCTTGCCTGTGTACCTGGTCACAAACTTCTCATTAGCATATCCCATCCTCACTCTTGGAGGTGGTCTACACAACAAACTAACATTTCCACACGACTTTTTAATTTCCAATTAATCACAAACTAATGACAAGTTACTTTTCTCAAGTATAGGAGCTTCCTGTATACACATCATCCAGTCTAAACCAAGAGAGAAGTGTAGCAGCGAATGTTTTATCGGAACCAGGAAACCAAAATTGGCATAATTACTGATTCTGACCTTCCCCCTTACAGCACTCAGAACCACAAGGCCAGGGGCAAGAGTGTGGGGAAGGAGTATGTAACACTCCTCACATGAGTCATCAATCACTCATCAATCATCAAGCAAGAAAATCCACCACAGGCTTGCCCACAAGCCAATCTTGTGGGTGAATTTCCTCTATTGAGGTTTATTTCTTCATAAACGATTCTAACTTGTATCAAGCTGGCATAAAACCAGACAGCACCCCTAATATTCCCACTAGACCCAAAAGGTTCTACCCCTCTCAATAATTCCACCAGCTAATGGCTAAGCCTTCAATATGAGCCCCTAAGAGATATTTAGGATCCAAAGCATTAACAGTCAGTCCCTGTACAGAGTTTCGAGAATTTTAATTTGCTTCTCACTTAGTTACCAGTTTTTACTCCGACTCCTTTAGGCATCTGTCTGTCATTTAGAGAACAAAGAATTCAACCGCTGACGTGGTCCCTTCAGCGTGAGTGAGCTCTGCAGTGTCAGATCCTGTCATACTGCAAGGCTATTTTTAGCCTCAATTCACATCCTTGCATCTTCAGGGTAGGCAGTCATGGAGCTTCCTTCTGACACTCAAGTGTTAGATGTCCCTGCTGCAAGAGCTCAAATGGGGTCAGATGTTTTTCCCGTCTAACTCTGCTTCACGCGTTCTCTCTTTTACGCTAGCTACTCAAATGTGCCTTCCTATGGAGAATGCTGCCTTAGGTTCACTTCAGGCTTCCCTAATCTCCACGCTTTTCAGAGCTATTTTCTTTCCCTGCATCTCAGAAGGTGCCAGCAGGAATAACTGGAATATCTGGAATAACTGAGGAATATTCCAAAAGATCACTATCTACAACAATCCGGATATTTCCATGAAAGGGACGCTGGATGATTAAGCACCTTAAAGCGAGCTTTAATGATGCTATGTTTCCTCATGTAGATAAATATTTTAGGGAAAGAAAAAGCTCCAGGCAGTGTCAAGCATACGGGAAGCACACACTGTGCTTGGTGGATGTGACGACTCATCTTGGTTGGCTGCATCTGGAATGAACAAGCTGCTGGACGCTCTAGGGAGAGAACACAAAGACCCACCTTGAACGTGGACAGCACCTTCTGCTGAAATCCCAGGCAAAGGAGATATATATATGGAACTTCTGCTTTTTGCCTGCTTACCTTCACTCCTAATGTCAGGTTCACCTATCCTGTTGCTGTGGCATTTCTTCGCCAATATTAAAGCCAGTTTCTTCGGGATTCCAACACAGGCTGAAGACCTGGATGTGGCGCACCAAGCACCAGGCCTCCCAGACTCTTGATAGGATTCTTGATCTGTGAAAGCCTGTCTCTTCTGCAACATAGGGCAGTGATTCTCATGCAGCAGTGTGGTCCTAAGAACCAAGGGTTGAACAAGAGGCACTAAAGTATTCTCTGTGCTACCTTGCAACACCAGTGAAGGGCTCCTGGGCAGGAATTCATCATTTTGGTCCAGGAGATGAAATTCACATCAATGAATGCAAGTGAGGAGTCCTTTATAAAAATACAGAGATCCTGATATCCTGAACCATTTTGCAAATAACTGGATCAACCAAGTTGCAAAGAACTGGTCTTTCTAGAAAACTGTATGTGTATATGTGTAGAGGGAAAATCTTACCCAATTGTAACTTGTGGCTCAACTGTCGATGAGACTTTCGTCTGTCTCACACGTGATGTCACAGGGCAGCAAGCCCCCAGGAACATGAGCTAAGCTAGTCAACACGGGTACCCTTCATGGTCTTTCTCAGAGCCTGCAGAGTTGTGCTTGGTGGAAGCTGAACTAACAAACGCCTAGACCAGGAGTCAGAAAAGATGAAGGGGTATCTAAGGGAAGGTGGAGCAGATGAAAGTCCAGCTCCCAATTCAATTACAGTGTTGTAGCCACCACCGAAGCAACATAAACTGGGTATCCCAGTACGCTTTGCCCCTACTTACCAAACCTAAAACCAAGAAACTGCCGTCCTGTTTCCAACTACTAAATTAGCAGTAACTTCTGGTTAGCCCATCCTAACCAGAAACTTGAAAGAATGCTGTGAAGTCCTGGACAGGGACCAGCTCTGAGGCCTCTGCGGTGATTTCTCCCAACTCCAGGTCACCTGGATCATCTTTCCTGAGCCAGACCTGGACGTCTGGACAAAGACAGACTTTAGAGCAGATAGATGCTTGAGCGGTTACTGGCTAACAGAGCCCTGAGGGCAGGGGGCTGCATTCCTTCTACTCCCACTTCCTCTGCTGCCATGCTCCATCCTGCCTCTCTCCTCATTTTTCCTCTGTCAGTCTTCCCCATCGAGGCTTGCTTCTCGCCCTTGGGTCGCCCAGTGCCAGCGGATGGATTTCACCCAGACACCTGCTAGGCTCAGCGGCGTGCCCTGCTGCTTCTGCGGGCACTTCCTCCGCAGGTGGGGCCTGTGGGTGCGTCCTGGGCTGACAGAGGTCACCAGCCTTGTTAGCCTTGGTGAGGATGTCCTCTAGGGGATAGGAAGGGGCTTTCCTGTCACCCAGCCTCCCTGGCAGCTTAGGCTTCCCCTAGCAGCAGCTAAAGCTCCCTCTGGAATTCCGGAAGCCTGGCCTGTGGGTGAAAAGGCCAACTCCGAATCTAGGAACTTCATTAGTTTTGCTGCTTTGCTTTGGTTAGGTTTCCTTTTGAAGGTGGTGGCGGCTCCTTTGGGCAACAGCTGACCTCTCCCGTTAGACACTGTGGCTGATTTAAGGAGAATCCTGTACCTCTCTCCCGCTTCTTCCTCTGCTGATTTGTACTCTTCTTACCAAGTGTAATCATAAGCAAGGACTGACAGTGTACAGCTACAGGAAATCTGAAATAACTTAAGAATTAACTACTACAGCCATGGATCTGACTTAGTAAAATTCAATTAAATATGTCTGATTCATTCACCTACCACATTTGGTGTTTTCCTTTCATACTTGGGAAGCAAGTATTACACTTGCCATAAGAAATAATGTTTGATGGTTCATTTCATTAGATGCTGAAAAAGCATTTGACAAAATTCAATACCCCTTTATGATAAAGGTATTGGAAGGATTAGGGATACAAGGATCATATCTAAATATAATAAAAGCAATACACAACAAACCAACAGCTAGCATCAAATTAGATGGAGAGAAACTCAAAGCGATTCCACTAAAATCAGGAATAAGACAAGGCTGTCCACTCTCTCCATATCTCTTCAACATTGGGCTTGAAGTTCTGGCAATAGCAATAAGACAACAAAAGGAGATCAAGGGGATTCAAATTGGAAAGGACGAAGTCACACTTTTGTTATTTGCAGATGATATGATAGTGTACATAAGTAACCCCAAAAACTCTACCAGAGAACTCCTACAGCTGAAAATACCTTCAGTGATGTGGCAGGATACAAGATCGACTCAAAAAAATCAGTAACTCTCCTATACACAAACGATAAGGAAGCTGAGAAGGAAATCAGAGAAACATCACCTTTCAGGATAGCCACAAATAACAAAGTATCTTGAGGTAACACTAACAAAGGAAGTGAAAGACCTATTTGACAAAAACTTTAAGACTTTGAAGAAAGAAATTAAAGAGGATACCAGAAAATGGAAAGATATCCCAAGCTCCTGGGTAGGTAGGATCAATATAGTAAAAATGGCAAACCTAACAAAGGCAATCTGTAGGTTCAATGCAATCCCCATCAAAATCCCAACACAATTCTTCACAGATTTGAGAGAAAATAATCAACTTCATATGGAAAAACAAAAAACCCAGGATAGCCAAAACAATCCTATACAATAAAGGAAATTCCGGAGGCATTACCACCCCTGACATCAAGCTCTATTACAGAGCTACGGTAATGAAAACAGCTTGGTATTGGCATAAAAACAGAGACGCTGACCAATGGAATTGAATCGAAGACCCAGATAATAATCCACACACCTATGAACACCTGATTTTTGACAAAGAAGCTAAAAGTATACAATGGAAGAAAGAAAACATCGTCAACAAATTGTGCTGGCATAACTGGATGTCAACCTGTAGAAGAATGAAAATAGATCTATATCTATCACCATGCACAAAACTCAAATCCAAATGGATTAAAGACCTCAATATAACTCTGACCACACTGGGCCTGATAGAAGAGAAAGGGGGAAGTAGCCTGCAATGCATAGGTGCATGGAACTACTTCCTACGTATAACCCCAGTAGCACAGACACGGAGAGCAACAATGAATAAATGGGACCTCCTGAAACTGAGAAGCTTCTGTAAATCAAAGGACACAGTCAACAAGACAACAAGATAAAAAGGTAATGGGAGAATATCTTCATCAAACCCACATCAGATAATATCTTCACAAAGAACTCAGCAAACTAGACATTAAAATTCTAAATAACCCAATTTATAATTGAGGTACTGAAGTCTAAACAGAGACTTCTCAACAGAAGAAATTCAAATGGCCAAAAAATACTTAAAGACATGTTCAACTACCTTAGCTATCAGGTAAATGCAAATCAAAACAACTTTGAGATACCATCTTACACCTGTCAGAATGGCTAAGACCATCTTCTCCAGGAACAAGGAAGTCAGGAACATGAGGGGTTCACCCACTGAGACAATGTGCCTAAGCTAATGGGAGCTCACCAACTCCAACTGGACTGGGACTGAAAGAGCATGGGATCAAATGGGTCCCTCTGAATGTGGTTGACAGTTGGGGCTGACTGAGGGGCCAATGACAATGGCACTGGGATTTGTCTCTCCTGCATGTACTGGCTTTTTGGGATCCTATTCTCTTTGGATGCATACCTTGCTCAGCCTGGATGTAGTGGGGAGGGCCTTGGACTTCCCACAGGGCTGGGTGCCTTGCCCTCTCTTAGGACTGGAGGGAGGGGAGAAGAGTCTGGGAGGAGCAGAAGGGAAGCAGGAGGAGGGGAGGAAGTGGGAATTTTGGTTGGTATTATTTTTAAAGTAATAAAAAAATGTAACGACACTAGGAAAATTCTCCACTGTCCCTCCCATCCCATTTGAAGTAGTAGTAATCCCATTGGAAACATTCCTGAGTCCTCGCTTGAGAAACACGAATTCCCTGCATTGTCACATCTCTTGAGACTTCTCAGGAAAGGCCTTGCTTTAAGCCATTGAGTTCTTGTCTCAAGTTAACTCCAAGGGGAAAATTCTGAGTCAGAGATAAGAACTGAGTATGGTGGGAAGTGAGGTGTAATCATGAGAGACACAATAATGTTTCCTGTTTGAGGCTATCAGTTCAGAAGCTAACAAGGAGAGGTAAAGGGTGAGGGGAAGCAGTTGCCAGTAATGACATGTAGTAGCGAAGGTGTGAAAAGTCGGAGGCACCGAGCTGTCTATGATGTTGCAAAACACCGCACTCTACTGGGTGACTTCCACCCATGAAGACATCTGAACCTATGAGAGGCTAGGACAAGTCAGTGGAAACTTGTCTACCATACTTGTTCATGAAGAGCTAATTACAGCTGTCTCTGCCCACAAACCAGACCTTGTGGTTGTTGGGCAAGTACCACAAAAAAAAAAAAAATAAAGAAAAGGAAAGGAAAAAGTGGAGAGAGAGGAAGTCAAATATTACACAAATTTGTTCTCACCAAGTAAAACACACATAGGTGGTCACAAAAGAAAGAGATAGGCTAGGTCAAAATCTTCCACAGCCGCCCATATGACTGACTGTTATAATTCTGCCCGAGCCTGGACCTTGGCAGGTTGGGTCCAAACCACGGTGGGTGAGAGACTAACATGCCCAGTAGACAGGGCTTATGTGGAGAGTTTTAGGGATGGGAGCAAAGGGAGAGGAGGGGAACACAGACCAGCTTTGTGGAGAGAGAGAGAGAGAGAGAGAGAGAGAGAGAGAGAGAGAGGAAGAGAGAGAGAGAGAGAGACTGCAAATATCTGTCTGCCTCTTCAGAGAAGCTGAGGAAAATGGGCAGAGATGTCTCTTAAAGGGGTGCAGAGTGCATGTGCACAGACTAAGTAGTGACATAGCAGCCACAGGACCCTGAGCTGGCCAGGGTACTGCCTGAGTGCATCCTGCCAGGTGACAGAGCAGGCCAACATAATGCTTGAATGCTAACACTGACCTTAAAAAATCACAAACCTGTCTTCTTTTAATTTTTTTTATTTTTTATTTTTATATCTTTTGTGTCTGACTTTGGAATACTTACAATTTTCTATACAGACTTTTAATCAGATATAAATATGTAGATATAAATTCTATCTATGCAGCTTTTTTTCTTTGTCATTTATATTCCCTTCTCGTTTCTCCTTCCTTTAACACCTAATTTCTATGTCTTCTTTTCTCCTGTTTTCCTTTCTAAGACCCCTTCTCACCATAGGAGCCCAAGCTGACCTCAGGCTTACAGTCTCCCTGCCTGTACCACTCCAGGTCTGGACCAGCCCCAAATCCAGCATCAAATTAAAAGGTCCCCCACGGAGCAAAAGAAACAAGAAACTGATGAGGCACCCAACTTAATGGAACAGAGACTTAGCCATATGTTCATGACACAGGTGATTAGTATCAAAAATAGACAGAGAACTAAAAGAAATAAACAGAAGAGAAAAATAATCCAGTCAGCATGAGTATACCGGTTAAAATGAGAAGAGCCCCCAGTACGCTCAGATGTTTGGATACTTCACCTCCAGTCAGTGGCTTCTAAGGGGATAATAGGAGGTGTGGCCTTGCTAGAGGAATGTCACTGACATTCCTTGCTAGATGATGTCATTAAGTGTGGGTTTCAAAAGACACAACTTTGCGTGCTCTCTGTCTCCTACTTGTAGATTAAGATGTGGCTTCTCAGCTGTTCCCAGGCCTTTGTTCTGCCATACGGACTTTAACCCTCTGAAACTGCAAACACAATTAAAAGCTTTATTTTTATAAATTGTCTTGGTCATGGTGTTTTGTCACTGCAGGAGAAAAGCAACTAAGACAATGGGCAAGTGATTAGAGCAAACAGTTTTCAAAGGAAGTACAAGTGGTTGTGGAAAAGTGCTCAGTGTGCACAGCCATGGGGAAATGCACATCACAGCTACACTGAGATCTCACCAAGGACGGTCACCACCAAGAAAACCAAAACTCATAAACAGTGGCAAAGATCTAAAGAAACAGGAACCTTTATAGGCTTCTGGTTAAAATTTCAAATTCGTGTAGTCACTATGCAAATCAGTAAAACGCTTCCTCAAAACCTAAAATAGAACTATCTTAGGGTCCAGCTATAGTACTGCCGAGTGCACACTGGAAGAAATCTATGTCAGGGTACAAGTTCTCTGAAAAACTCATGTTGGTTACAGAACTAGTCACTATAGCTGTTCATGGGATCAGTCTGGGTTCCACCAAGGAGTGAATGAATAGGGAAGATGTGGGGGGGGGTGCGCGCGCGAGCGCAATTTTACAACTGGAGTTGTTATACAAAGTATCATTAAAAACAGGGACAGATATCACCTTAGGTCTCCTTATCTTACACAGGCTTAATTGAAATGTGGGTATTAAAGGGTTAACGGTAAGGTTTGGGACAAAGGAAGAAAAATATTGGTCATGCAAAGACTTTGCTTGCAAATGTCAGTTCTGGAAACAGACTGAAAAATAAAAAAAAAGCATGATGCAGGTTTACAAACAAGAAAAACAATATCTTGCATTTAAAGGTTTATTTTATTAAATAGTATTAAAATATCCATTTGCCAAATGCTCAGAAAATTTCTGAACTGATTTTTTTCTAGGCAAGCATAAAATGTAGCTATAAAAGATTTTTAAAGGACGGATTAACATTTAGAGACACTTTTGCACGGTTTCTAGCTTTGTCCCATATAAACTGTACATACATTTTCTCATTGCTAAAATAGAAAGATAAAGTTATACTTAACATTTATCCATTCCTAATAAATAATGAATTCTAATGTAAATGATGATATGAGGTATTTTAGTATATAATTTAGTATTATGTACATTGCAAACTTACCAAGATAAAAACTAGTATTATCCATAAGAAGACAACATTAAATCTAGGTCTCTATATTCATTGACTCTTCATAGTCAAAATTTCTGACTGAAACAGAAAATATTCTTATGACACACACACATATTGATAAAGCTTTATATATTAACCCTTAATAAATGCAATTTATAAAATGTCATTAAAATTTTTCTCAGTGTTTACTGTTTCAGATATATAGGGGGATTTAATGAAGATATAAATTGTCTGGGTCCCGTCTGTCATCATTTATCCCAACAGTGAGTCTCCTGTCCAACAAACACTTCTAAACCAATCTCTATTTTATTCCCTCTAGTCCTCCAGGGTGAGGGAGAAAGCATCGGCTAGCTCCACAGGTCTTCAAAAGAGTAAATCTTCCTTCTAATTCTAGCAAATGCTGTCTACTACCATACTTTAGAGTACAGCTTCTCAATAAGGTATCTGAGCTATAATATTTTTAGATGTTAGGGCATCACCTGCAGGACAGACCAAATTAAGATAAAATAAAAACCAGACAGAGTTGGACTAAGTACCCCTCTTGTACTCCTTAGCTGCTCGAGTCTGGTCATAAATGGATTTATTGGCACTAACTCCTTGACATCTGTCACTTCACAAACCCCAGTATGGTATCAAATCAGCCAGGTCAGCTGTCATCCCAGCAATGAGGAACAGTCAAAACCAAACCACCAGATGGTTCTTCTGTGATGTCTTCAAAGACAGCTTTCTGAGACAAGGAGGGAAGTTACAAAACCCACTCACCCTGGCCATAGTGGTGTATGCTTGTAATCCCAGCGCTTGGATACTAAAGCAGGGGAACTCTGAGTTTGAGACCAGCCTGAGCTACATAGCAAGACCCAAAACCAACAATAAAAAGCGGAATCATCCATGTTAACCTTTTCAAAGCAATTAGAGCTGAGCAGATGAGAAGAAATGTTTGTTAGGCACAGTTATGGTCACCGAGCAATAACTGCATATCTCCTTAACCTTGACTCTTATTTATATTCCATTTATGACATTTGCTTCAGGAACAAACATAATTTGAGAATGTACATACAAGTCCAGCATATCAGCCCCAATCCCTCAAAAGTTAGCTCTAAAAACAGAGGGGCATTGTTACCTCCTGGGGAGATGAAGTGTCTAGCCTGCCAAAAGCTCTATTTTTCATAGTGTGTCCTAAAAAATGCCTATATCTAGCAAGAAGTTAAGATGAATCATAAAATTGTCTCTAATGTAAAGACGAGAGAGGGTTTCTTCAGTTTTGGTCTTCCCTGCCTCAAGAAAGCCTTCCTGGGTTTCCTATTCTTTATCCATTTATTCTTTATCCTTTGTGCATGTAGTATGTTCCAATGTGCAAAACTATGTGTTAGAGAATTCCCCTGCTGGTAAGAAGCTGTGCTAAGAATCATCAAGAGTCATTATAGCAGGATGCTGTCTTCCATGTGAAACCGGTCTTGTGATTGTGGGTTGTTGCTAACTGTGTTGCTAACTGAAGAATTTTTTTTTATTCCATGCTGTAGGACGACTTTTGTACTTTATTGTAGAAAAGAATCTACATTTACATGCTGTCTTAGTTAGGGTTCCTATTGCTGTGACAAAAACACCAGGACCAAAAGGCAAGTAGGGGAAGAACTGGTTTATCCGGCTCACACTCCCACATCCTGTTCATCAGCAAAGGAAGTCAAGACAGGAACTCAAACAAGGTGGGAACCTGGAGGCAGGAGCTGGTGCAGAGGCCATACAGGGGTGCTGCTTACTGGCTTGCTTCCCTTAGCTTGCTCAGCCTGCTGTCCTCTAGAACCCAGGACCACCAGCCCAGGAACAGCACCACCCACCATTGGCTGGGCCCTTTCCCATTGATCACTAATTGAGAAAATGCCTCAAGGCTGGGTCTCAAGGAGGCATTTCCTCAACTGAGGCTCCTTCCTCTCTGGTGACTTCTATCTTGTGTCAAGCTGACACAAAACCAGGCAATACATGCTATTAATATCTTAGCATGTATGTACTGTTAATGACTTATTTTTTCTTAGTTAACGCTAGTCCAGGAGTACGGGGTGATACCGACAGACAGTAACTAGACTCAGAACTCCGAGGCGTTCCTAAGCCCAGTGTCCAGAGAATAAGTGAAGAATGTGATGGTTGGTAATGAGAGAATAACATACTTTACAAGTTTTAAAAGTGTGGCTGACTACCTGACCAGAGGGGCAAGACTAAGCTCCACAGTGATTGGCTACCTTTATCTCTATCCCTATAAGTCACACTGCATGAAAGACAGTGTAAAAAGTTTATTTTCTAGTATGTTAACCCATTGCCTTCTCGGATTGCCAGCTCTCTAATACAACACAACTTAAAGATTTATTTTTTTTCCCTTCCCACAGTGTTTGTGGTGATGGGTACCATGAGTTCTGATATTCTGGTAATAATTTCAGATAAACTGTGGTCACCACATACAAAGTCATCATACAACACCAGGAGGCAAAACTACGAAGAGGTCAATAGCAGCCTTAGCAACATAGTAAGTTTGAAACCAGTTTGGGATACAACAGACACTGTGTTTTTCTAAAGTAGGGTGGGGAACACCAAATTAATAAAATTAGAGAGGAGGAGGGTGTCTTAGTCACCGTTCTGTAGTGTGACACAATGACCAAAGCAATTCTTACACGAAAAAAAGAAAGCATTTAACTGGGGGCGTGCCTACGGTTCCAGAGATTTAGTCCGTTATCATGGCAGAATGTACTGCACAGGGGAAGCAGATAAGAGTTATATCCTGACCCACTGGCTGAGAAAAGGACACCGGGCCTGGACCCAGCATGAGCTTTTTGAAAGCTCAAAGCCCACGCCTAGCGGCCCAGGTCCTCCAACAAGGCCACACCTCCTGATGCTTTTCAAATAGTGTTACTTCCTGATGACTGAGCATCCAAATACAGGAGGCCATGGAGCATGTTTGTTCAAACCACCACAGTGGGAGACCCAGCAATTAACACCAATAAAATTCTTTTTTAAAAGATTTATTTATTATGTAAACATTATTATGCCAGCATATATGCCTGCAGACCAGAAGAGGGCACCAGATCTCATTACAGATAGTTGTGAGCCACTATGTGGTTCCTGGGAATTGAACTCAGGATCTCTTGAAGAACAGCCAGTGCTCTTAACTGCTCAGCCATCTCTCCAGCCCCTGAAATTCAGATTCTTATAGAACACTTTCAAAGCCTGTATCCTAAGAAATTTGAAAAATCTAGAAGAAATTAATATATTTCTAGGCATAGATGATCTACCAAAATTAAGCCAAGAAGACATAACCAATTTAATTAGTCCTTTAACAAGCAACAAGATAGAAGCAATAATAAAAAGTTTCCCAATTAAGAGAAAAGGCTAGCCCAAAGGAATTCAGTGCTAAATTTTTTCAATCCCTTAAAAAATTAACACCAGTGCTCCTCAAACTACTCAAAAGGGGGAAGAAAACTGATAAACTCATTTTATGAAGTTAGTATTATACCAAAACTAAACAAGGACACAACAAATAAATTTATAGGACAATCTCCTTGGCAAACATAGATGCAAAAAATTCTCAATAAAATATTTGCAAACCAAATTCAACTATACATTCAAAAGTTCGTTCACTATGACCAAGTAGACTTCTTTCAAGGAATGCAAAAATGATTGAACACACACAAATCAATAAATACATACATCACATTAATCAGCTCAAGGCCAGAAATCACATAGTTGCCCAAATAGATGTAGAAGTTGATAATGTCCAATATGCTTTCATTTTAAAGTGCATGAAGAAACTAGTAATAGAAGGAATATATCACAACACAATAAAGGCTATGTATTACAAAATAATATAATTTTATACTAAATGAAGAAAACTTCAAAAGCTTTCCATTAAATCAGGAATGAGACAAGGGGGGCTCACTTTCTCCAGTCTTACTCATTATTACTATACTGAAGTCTCAGCTGAAAAAATAAGACAAGAGAAATAAAGTGGTTACAAATAGGGGAGGAAAAAGTTTAAGTGTTCCTACTTGTAGATATGTCTGATAGATAAGAGATGCAAAATACTGGAAGCATCTCAGAACTGATCAACATTTTCAGCAAAGTGTCAAGATGCAGAGTCAACACAGAAATATTACTAATTTTCTGTATGCCCAAAAGGAACGTGCTGAGAAAGAAACTGGAAATGATAAGACACTTAAACTGAAGAAGACACTCTAATAAGGAATGACCCTCCATGGGATAGACAGAATTAATATTGCGAATGATCTATATTACCAAAAATGATAGACCCAATGTAATGACCATCAAAATTTCAATGGCTTCCTTCACAGAAGTAGAAAAAATAACCCTAAAATTTCCATAGAAGCATGAAAGGCTTTGGCTACTCAAAGAAATCCTGAGCAAAATGAACAATGGTGGGGGCAGCAGATTTCAATTCTTCTACTTAGTTATAGCAGCAGAAACAGTGTGGTACCGACACAAAGTCAGCTGTACAGATCGATAGAATCAAACGGATTCTCCAAAAGAAACTCACAAATAGATGGCTACAAGATTGTCTACAAAGACGCCAACAGCCTACACTAAAGAAAAGACAGGCTATACCCAGGTCTGCCTGTGAACTGCTTCCATTCCTTTCTATGGAGCGCAGCAGCAAGATGGCGGTGCAGATGTGAAGGAAGAGAAAGCTTGAGGCTGATGGATCATCAAAGCTGAGCAGAATGCATTTCTCACTTGGGGGAGGTGGCTTGACGATAGCTACTCTGTAGTTGAAGTCAAGTTACACCAACCAGAACAGAAATCATTATCTTAGCCATCGGGACACAGAATGTTCTTGGCGAGAAGGGCGGTCGGATCTGAGAGTTGACTGTAGCGGTCCAGAAGAGGTTCGGCTTCCCTGCAGGCGGCGTAGAGCTGTTTTTCGAAAAGGTGACCACAGGAGGTCTGTGTGTCTTTGCCCAGGCAGAGTCTCCATGTTACAAACGCCTAGGAGGGCTTGCTCTGTGAAGGGCCTGCTATGGCGGCGTGCTTACGTTCATTGTGGAGAGTGGAGCCAAGGGCTATGAGACTGAGTTGTCTGAAAGACCAGAGGGCCAAGTCCATGAAGTCTGTGGAAGGTCTGATGATCCACAGTGGAGACCCTGTTAACTACTATGTTGACACTGCCGTGAGCCATGTACTCCTCAGACCAGGTATGCTGGGCATCAAAGTGTAGATCACACTGCCCTGGGACCCAAGTGGTAAGATCAGCCTAAGAAGCCTCTACATGATCATGTGAGCATCGTGGAACCTAAACATGAAATCTTGCCCACCACCCATATCTCAGAACAGAAGAGTGGGAAGCCAAAGCCTCCTGTCATGTGCCAACCAGTGCCTACAGCCTCACAAGACTTCGGCAGCTGCATCTGGAAGTTAGATGCTATCCTGTAAAAACATTTAATAAAATCTTGCTCAAAGACAAGAGGCCTGACTGGATTGTGTTTAGTCTTCAACCGAATGAGTTATGCTTACCTATGGAGCATAGCTTATCCTGTTGGTTTAAGCTAGAGGACTTGAGCAAAGCTGACCAGAGAAGTCTTGGGTCTGTGAGGGCTGGTGGCTACAGGGTGGTATCTTGACCCTGTGGTGAACAGTTCAGGGTTAGAAGAGCAGTTTGGTTTTGGTGCTCATGATAGAACCCAGGTCTTTGCACATAGTAAGAGTACATTGTGTTATCAAGCTATGTCCCAGACCTGGAGGGCTGTGTGTGTGTGTGTGTGTGTGTGTGTGTGTGTGTGTGTGTGTTTCTTTCCTGACATGTAAGAAATCTTTGGTGGGCCAGCCAGGTGACTCAGTGGGTAAAGATGCTTTCTCTGAAAGCTTGTGCACCATGGTATGCACTCACCCCTGCATTTGGAACAGAAACTGGCCTCTGTGTTTTGTGACGCTGTGCTAAGTGTTCGTCTCAGCATCCCTAAGGTAAAAAAGAAAATTTTCTGATGCTATTGAACTTAAAGCTCAAAATTTGTTGTTTGAATCCACATTTCTAAGTCCTGTACTTAGCCATTACGTTTTGGAAAATACAAAAACTTCAGAAATTATCTGACACTTATTTGCCATAATGTCTTGAGACCATTTGCTGTTGGCTATATTTTGTAGGGAATTAAAGATGGATTTAAAAATTTAAACAAAGGAACAAGAGAAGACAGAATCATCAACAAACAGTACTGGGAAAACTGGATAGCTATGCATGAAATAAAGAGGCTAAAGCCCTCTCTTTCCTGTACAAAAATCAACTTAAAATGAGTCAGAGACTTTCAAGTAGGACTTAAAACCCCAAAACTATTAGAGGAAAACATTTTGGGTTGTAGACATAGGCACAGACTTTCTGAAAAAGACACTAATAGCTCAGAATAATAATAGTAGGAGGGGATTCCATGAAATTAGAAGGCCTCTGCACAGCAAAGGAAATGACTGCGTAAAGAGGAGGCAGTGAAGTAAGAAGATTCTTTGATAGTGTTACATCTGACAGAGGATTAGTACCAAAACTACATAAGGAAATGAAAAAAACTAAAAAAAAATTCTAATAACCCAATCAATAAATGAGCTGTCAGTTCTCAAATGATGAAGTACAAGTGGCCAATAAACATTTGAAAAATGTTCCAAGTTCTTAGCCATCAGGGTAATGCAAATTATAACCACATTGAGATTCTGTCTAGCTAACTGAGAAGCCACAGCAACAAATGCTGACCAAAGTGTAGAGGAAAGGGAACCTTTATAAACTGCCAGGAGGCATGCAAATTCGATTAGCCACTGTGGAAAGCAGCATGCAGCTTCCTCAAAAAAGAAAAAGAAAAAAAATATCTATCATGTAACGAGCTGTAAGACTTCTTTAAACACATTCAAAGCCAGCACA
Organism: Neodon shergylaensis; assembly: GCA_025134845.1. Classification (NCBI taxonomy): domain Eukaryota; kingdom Metazoa; phylum Chordata; class Mammalia; order Rodentia; family Cricetidae; genus Neodon; species Neodon shergylaensis. The sequence continues at coordinate 3,308,995 of JABTXL010002812.1, forward strand.
ACACAGCGGTACCTCGATACCCTATGTATTGTAACAGCATTCGCACTAGACAGACTGGTGTCCATTAACAAAAGAATAGATAATGAAAACATAGTATATATACACAATGGACTTTTATTCATCCATAAAGAAAAATGAAATTGTTAAGCAAAGTGAGCCAGACACAGAAAGAAAAATATTACATGATTTCTCTTATGTTTAAGTACTGGAATTCTGTAATACACACACACACACACACACATTTAGCATAAAAGCAGAAGGAAGACTGGAGATAGGAAGGAGATTGCTGTGAAAAGGAAGTAATGACTGCGGTGAGTGTGGTCAACTTACATGATATAAATGAAATAAACTCTCTTTATGAGACACAACACAATGAATTTATACTAATATAAAATGTCAAAGTGAAAAAGTAATTACAGCATGGTAAATACAATTGTTCTATAATTGCCTTAAAATGCCACTACTTGGATATTGGTAAAAAATATTTCATAAATTGTACAATACTCTATGCTGGAGAAACTGATATTCTGATGTGAATCATTGCTAGAAAGAGGACCATAGCTTCTGTAAACCACAAATTGGCAATATCTAAAAGGGTTTTAATATATGCTAAGTTTTGATTCACAATTCTAACTTCTAGGGATCTATCCCAGAAACACAGCTATACGGAGAGTAAATGCTCACAGTGTTACCCCTGTGACATTATCTAGCATAGGAAAATAATATAATTTAATTACCTAAAACACTAGTCAGACTTTAAAATGAAGAGAAGGAAGACTGGGGGAGGAGGAGGAGAAAGCTGTATACTAATACGTTCTAAAACCCAGACTAGATGAAGCAAAATCGGATACAATAAGTGAAGCACAGCACAGTATTTCAATAAGGCATCTTTTTATGAGAAAAGAAAAGGCATTCCCCAGGAATTCCCAAGCCATGTCAGCCAGGAAGGTAGGTAGGCTAACTGAAGGTCTTCATCTCTGGCGGATCACACAGATATTCCGCTCCAACCTTCCTTCCCCCAGCTCCTAACTACAGCAGGCATTTCCTAGGATCCCTCAAGTCACTCGTGCCAGACAAGTAGGTAGGCTAACTACAGATCTTCACTCTCTTCCCCCCTATTGTCAGGAGCCGTTTTTCCTCATAATCATTACAGGAACCATCACCCTGGAGAGTCTGCAGAGAACCCCACACCCATAATTATGTTAAGAATCATTCTATTGACAACCTACCCCACCCAATTAAGCTGTTGATGGAGAACTATCTGTTAGCGGAACCCGCCTCACATTCCAGCTATCCAGGGAACTAGGTGTGTCAACTCGTGACTGAACTCCTGGCCTACCGTGACCTGACCGAACGTAACCTCCTGGCCTACGTGACCTGGACCACGTGACAAGAGTCCAGGCCCCTGTGCCCCCTCCCCCAATTCCTTACCCTATATAAACTGTAACCTGTCCCTAATAAACGGAGGCTGTGACAAACTTAGCATGGCCTCCTTCCTCTTTTCTAGCCCATTCTCTTACAGATAGCACCCCTCCGTGACCCTGGAATAACTGATTGCAGGGTGGGTTACAACCCCTAGACTGAGTGACCCACCCAACGCAATCCACACCCTATCAAATCCCTCAGTTCATCCCCAGTTCTGTAGCAGACTACATGTGGCTTCTCCTTACTCTCTACCCCCATTCCCAACTTTCCTCCCTTTTGTGGACCCATTCAGCCTCTCCCTCCTATACCAGCCCATTCCTAAGTGTCAGCTCCCAATGTGCCAAAACACATTTTACCCAGAACCCCTAGTGGACACACCTAAGAGGATCCCAGAATTCCCTACCAGGAAACACAGCCACTCTACCCTCCTAAGAACCAGAGAGGGGAACAAAAATCAAAGGAAAAATTCCTCATTCAACAAAGACAAGACCACACAGATATCAACATCTGGAATTACAATCATCCCAGACCCAGATGCCTAGACACCAGTGAAAAAAACACAATGAATAACAACTAAAACAATATTCCTAATCTACCACAGTAGGCTCTAAGAATTGCAGCATAAGTGAAGTAGAAGACAAAGACCTTAAAATAAAAATATAGATAGGAAAAAAATATAGATAGGAAAGGGGCTCTTAAAGAGGAAATGAATAAACCTCTTGAAATCTGTAAAACCCTAAAAAAAAAAACAGTGGAAGAAATACATAAAACAGTTGAAGACCTGAAAGTGGAAACAGAATCAACTCAAAACTCAAACTGAGAGAAACCTGGAAATGAAAACTTTAGGAACTTGAATAAGAACCTCAAAGACAAGCCTCACCAACAGAATACAAGAGATGGATGACAGAATCTCAGGCATTGAAGATGCAGTAAAAGTGGAAAATGTCAAAGTGAAAAAATTCTTGGCACAAAACATCCAGGAAATCTGGGACACTATAAAAGGACCAAATCTAATAATAACAGGTGGAGGAAGGTCATTTATTAATTAATAAAGAAACTGCTGGCCCTGGTAGGTTAGAAGATAGGTGGGTGGAGTAAAAAGAACAGAATGCTGGGAGGAAGAGGAAGTGAGGTAAGACGCCTCGGACAGATGCAATGCTCCCCTCTCCCAGGCAGATGCGATGAAGCTCCAACCCAGGATGGACGTAGGCTAGAATCTTCCCGGTAAGCGCACCTTGGGGTGTTACACACATTAATAGAAATAAGTAATCAAGATGTAAGAATTAGCCAGTAAGAAGCTAGAGCTAATGGGCCAAGCAGTGTTTAAATGAATACAATTTGTGTGTTGTTATTTCAGGGTATAAGCTAGCCAGGCAGCTGGGAGCCGGGCTGTGGGAAGAGGCCCGCAGCTCCCTCAACAAACAGGAACAAAGGAAGGAAAAGAAACTCAGGTCAAAGGCACAGAAATTATTTTCAACAAAATCAAAGAAGAAAATTTCCATAACCTAGAAAAGAATATGCCTACAAATACACAAAGAGCATACAGAACACCAAATAGATTGAACCATAAAAGAAAGTTCCCTTAACACAAAGCAATCAGAACACTAAATGTACAGAGCAATATATATATATTAAAAGTTGAAAGGAAAAAAGAACAAGTAACATATAAAACTATACCTGTTAGAATAATACCTGACTTCTCAGTGGACACTGAAGGGCTGGTATTGATGTTCTATAAACTCTGAGAGACCAAAAATACCAGCCCTAACTAGTATACCCAGCAAAACTTTCCATCACAATAGATTGAAAAATCAAATTTAAGCATTATCTATCTACAAATCCAGTCCTACAGACAATACTAGAAGGAAAGTCTCAATATAAAGAGGTTAATCACACCCAAGAAAACACATACCCATCAAAATTCAAGACAATTCTTCACAGACCTTGAGAGGACAAAAATCTCAATCAGCTTCATATGCAAATACACACACACACACACACACACACACACACACACAAAAACCAGAATAGCTTAAACAATCCTGAACAATAAAAGAACTGCTGGGGGTACCACCATTTCTGACCACAAGATGTACTACAAAGCTAGAGTAATAAAGAGAACAAGGTATTGGCATAAAAACAGACACATTAATCAATGGAACCAAACCGAAGACCCAGACATAAATTCACATTGCATAAAAAAAAATCAGAAGTACACAATGGAAAAAGACAGCATCTTCAACAAACGGTGCTGGTCAAACTGGATAGCTGCATGTAAAGGAATGTAAATAGATTCATGTTTATCCCCCTGGGCAAAACTCAAATGGATCAAAGACCTCAATCTAAAACAGAACACACTGAACCTGATAGACTAGGAAGTGAAGAATATCTGGGAACTCAATAACACAAAGACTTTCTAAACAGAACACTGGTAGTACAAGAGAGGATCAGCAACTAATAAATGGGACCTGACAAACTAAAAATATTCTGGAAAAAATGGCCACCTACAGAATGGGAAAAGATTTCTACCAACTCTATGTTCAATAGAGGATTAATATCCAAAATATATAAGAACTCAACTAGATATTTAAAAAAAAAACAAATAACCTAATCTTTAAAATGGGGTACAGATCTAAACAGAATTCTCAACAAAGGAAACTCAAATGGCTGAAAAACACTTATAGAAATGTTCAACATCTTTAGCCATCAGGGAAATGCAAATCAAAACTACTTTGAGATTCCATTTTATACCTGTCGGAATGGCTAAAGGTCAATAACACAAGTAACATGAGCTCATGCTGGTGAGGATATGGAGCAAGGCGAACACTTCTCCATTGCTGATGGGAGTGCAAACTTGTACAGCCACTATGGAAATCAATATGGTGGTTCCTCAGAAAATTAGGAACCATCTATCTCAAGATCCAGCTATACCAATCTTGGGCTTATGCCACAAGGACACTTGTTCAACCATGTTCATTGCTGCTTTATTCAAAAAGCCAGAAACAACCTAGATGTTCCTCAAAAGAAGAATGGATAGAGAAAATGCAGTAGATTTATACAATGGAGTATTACTCAGTAATTTTTTTAAAAAATGACATCATGGAATTTGCAGACAAATGGATGGAAGTAGAAAAGAATCATTCTGAGTGAAATAACCCAGACCAGAGAGAGAAATATGAAAGAGTAAAAGACCAGAGGGGATGGAGGACACCAGGAGAACAAGGCCCTCTAAATCAACTGAGCAGGGCTCTTATGGAGTCACAGAGATGGAAGCAGCAAGCACGGGGCTGACAAGGGGTGCACCAGGTCCTCTGCAAATATTACAGCTTTCACTTTAGTATCTTAAGGGACTCCTGAGTGTGAGAATGAGTAGGTTCTCGTGCCTGTTCTTGGGGCTCTTTTTCCTTTTGTTTGTTTGCCTTGTCCAACTTCGGTGTGATGGGTTTTGTTTTATCTTGTACTTTATTTGTTATGTTTGGTTGTCACTTCTTAAAAGCCTATTCTCTTCAAGGGATAAAAAGGGAGTAGTTCCAGATGGGAGGGGCAGTAGGGAGGAGCTGGGAGTATGGGGAGAGGAAAATGTAATCAGGATGTATCATATGAAAAAAAGAATCTATTTTTAATAAAAGTGAAAAGTTTTTTTTAATTATTTAAAATGTTTTTTTAAAAAAAAGGAAAATATAACCTGATAATGATTTCCCCTCCTTCTACTCTTCCCAGTTCCTCTCTATTCCCTTTTTGTCTCTCATTAGAAAACAAACAAATTTCTAAAGAAATATAATATCATATAATATAAGAGAAAAACAAAAAACTAACACATTAGAATAGGAAAATACAAACAAACAGAAGGGAAAGAACCCAAGAAAAAAAAACGAGAAACAGATATAGATTCAGACTCACTTGTTTTGATACTTGGAGAATCTCATAAAAACATTAAACAGGAAGCTATAATATATTTCCAAAGGTTCTATAGGGTAAAAAGAGGGAAAAATAAATAAATTAATTAATTAAAAATACAATTTTTTTAAAAAAAAAAACCACTGATTTGACATTATGAGACAAAACCTCCACAGAAGCTGCTGAGTTCTCTTTCTGTTGGTCATCTACTGCTGGACATGTAGCCTGGCCTTAAGAGTAGTTTGTTGCTACAACCTCGATGGAACTCTAAAACACAGCTAGCTACAATACTGAGGAACTTAAGAGGTGAGTGAACAGCCACACTGCAGAATGCCCCAATCTCTAGGACCTCCCAAGTGAGACAAAACCCCGGGGCCCCTCCCCCAACTCCCTCAGCTTTTCTAGTCAGACAGCAGGGAGTTTCCTGGATAACTCAAAGAAAGGAAACACACAAACACTACTACCAAAAAATAACTGGATTTAACAACCACTGGTCATTAATATCTCCTAATCTTAATGGACTCAATTTACCTATTAAAAAGGCACAGGTTAAGAGAATGGATACGAAAACAGGATTCAGCCTTTTGCTGTATACAAGAAAGGCACCTAAACCTCAAAGGCAGATACTACCTCAGAGTAAAGGGTTGGGAAAAGGTTTTCCAATAAATGGACCTAAGAAACAAGTGGGTGTCGCTATCCTAATATCTATCAAAATTGATTTCAATCTAAAATCAGTCAGAATAGTTGGAGAAGGACACTTTACACTCATAACAGGAACAATTCATCAAGATGGAGTCCCAATCCTGAACATCTATGCCCCTAATACAAGAGCACCTACATACGTAAAAGAAACATTACTAAACTTGAATCACATATCAAACCCCACACACTAATAGTAGAAGACTGCAACACTTCACTCTTGCCAATGGACAGGTCAACCAGACAAAACTTAACAGAGAAATAAGAGAACTAACAGATGTCATGAATCAAATGGACTTAACAGACATCTAAAGAACATTCCACCCAAACAGGAAAGAATATACCTTCTCAGCACCTCATGTAACCTTCTCTAAAATTGATCATATACAAAGCAAAAAAAAAAAATTGATCAGTAACAAAGCAAACCTCCACAGATACAAAAAAAAAAATATTGGAGTAACCCCCTGTGTCTTATCAGATCACCATGGATTAAAGTTAGAATTAAACAACAATACTACTCTCAGAAAGCCTAGAAACTCATGCAAATAGAACAGAACTACTGAACCACTCCTGGGTCAAGGAAGAAATAAAGAAAAAAATTAAAGACTTCCTTGAATTCAACAAAAATGAAGGCACAACATATCCAATCCTATGGGACACCAAGAAAGCAGTGCTAATAAGAAAGTTCATCACACTAAGTGCCCACATAAAGAAAAGGGAGAAAGCTCACATTAGTGACTTAACAGCACACCTGAAATCTCTAGAACAGAAGCAGACTCACCCAGGAGGAGTAAAAGACAGAAAATAACCAAATTGAGGGCTGAAATCAACAAAATAGAAACAAAGAAAAGAACACAAAGAATCAATGAAACAAAGAGCTGGTTCTTTGAGAAAATCAAAAAGATAGACAAACCCTTATCCAAACTAATCAAAAGGCAGAGAGAGAATATCCAAATTAACAAGATCAAAAATGAAAGGGGGAACATAACAACAGACACTGAGGAATTCAGAGAATCATTAGGTCATCCTACAAAAAACTATACTGAAAACAAAATTGGAAAATGGAAAAGAAATGGACAATTTTTTTAGATAGATACTATATACCAAAATTAAATCTAGATCAGGTGAGGAATTTAAATAGACCTATAAACTGTAAGGAAATAGAAGCTGTCCTCAAAAACCTCCCAAACAAAAAAAGGCCCAGGGCTGGATGGTTTTAGTGCAAAATTGTACCAGAACTTCGAATAGGAGCTAATACCTATACTCTTCAAAGTGTTCCACATAATAGAAACAGAAGGGACATTGCCAAACTCTTTTTATGAGGCTACAGTTATCCAGATACCAAAACCACACAAAGATTCAACCAAGAAAGAGAATTACAGTCCAATCTCACTCATTGAACATGGATGCAAAAATACTCAATAAAATACTGTCAAACCAAAGCCAAGAACACATAAAAAAAATATCAGCTACCATGACCAAGTAAGCTTCATCACAGAGATGCAGGGCTGGTTCAACATATGAAAATCTATCGATGTAATCCATCATATAAATAAACTGAAAGAAAAAACCATATGATCATTTCATTAGATGCTGAAAAAGCATTTGACAAAATCCAACACCTCTTCATGATAAAGGTCTTGGAGAGATCAGGGATACAAGGAACATATCTAAACATAATAAAAAGCAATATACAGCAAGCCGACAGCTAAAATCAAATTAAATGCAGAGAAACTCAAAGCGATTCCACTAAAATCAGGAACAAGACAAGGCTGTCCATATCTCTTAAACATAGTTTTTGAAGTTATAGCAATAGCAATAAGACAACTAAAGGAGATCAAAGGTATTCAAATCGGAAAGGAAGAAGTCAAACTTTCATTATTTGCAGATGATATGATAGTGTATATAAGTGACCCAAAAAAATCTCCCAGAGAACTCCTACAGCTGATAAATAAAAAAAAAACTCCTTCAGTGATGTGGCAGGATACAAGATCAACTCAAAAAAATCAGTAGCCCTCCTATACACAAATGATAAGGAAGCTGAGAGGAAACTCAGAGAAACATCACCTTTTACAATAGCCACAAATAACATAAAATACTTTGGGGAAATACTAACCAAAGAAGTGAAAGACCTATTTGACAAGAACTTTAAGTCTTTGAAGAAAGAAAATTAAGAAGATACCAGAAAATGGAAAGATCTCCCATGCTCTTGGATAGAAAGGATCAACATAGTAAAAATGACAATCTTACCGAAGGCAATCTATAGATTCAGTGCAATTCCCATCAAAATCCCAACACAATTCTTCACAGACCTTGAAAAAACAAAACTCAACTTCATATGGAAAAAAAAAACAGGATAACGGAAACAATCCTGTACAATAAAGGAACTTCTGGGGGCATCACCATCTCTGACATCAAGCTCTATTACAGAGCTACAATAATGAAAGCAGATTGGTATTGGCATAAAAAACAGAGAGATTGACCAGTGGAATTGATTCAAGGACCCAGATATTAATCCACACACCTATGAACACCTGATTTTTGACAAAGAAGCTAAAATTATACAATGAAAAAAAAAGTATTTTCAACAAATGGTGCTGGCATAACTGGATGTCAAAGTGTAGAATGAAAATAGATCCATATCTATCACCATGCACCAAACTCAAGTTCAAATGGATCAAAGACCTCAATATAAATCCGGCCACAATGAACCTGATAGAGAAGAAAGTGGGAAGTAGTCTTCAATGCATGGGCACAGGAGACCACTTCTTAAATATAACCCCAGTAGCACAGACACGGAAAGCAACAATAAATAAATGGGACCTCTTGAAACTGAAAAGCTTCTGTAAAGCAAAGGACACAATCAATAAGACAAAAAGGCAGCCTTATTGAGTGGGAAAAGATCTTCACCAACCCCACATCAGACAAAGAACTGATCTCCAAAATATATAAAGGACTCAAGAAACTAGACATTAAAATTCTAAATAACCCAATTCTAAAAATGGGGTACTGAACTAAACAGAGAATTCTCAACAGAAGAATCTCAAATGGCCAAAAGATACGTAAAGACATGTTCAACATCCTTAACTATCAGGGAAATGCAAATCAAAACAACTCTGTCAGAATGGCTAAGACCAAAAACACTAATAATAGCTTATGCTGGAGAGGATGTGGAGTAAGGGGAATACTCATCCATTGCTGGTGGGAATGCAAACTTATCTAACCACTTTGGAAATCGGTATGGCAGTTTTTCAGAAAACTTGGAATCAACTTACCACTCTTAGGCATATACCCAAAAGATGCTCAATTGGTCATCAAAAGAACAAATAATCCAATTTTAAAAAATGGAGTACAGACCTAAACAGAGAACTCTCAACAGAGGAATCTAAAATGGCTGAAAGACACTTAAGGAAATGCTCAACATTCTTAGTCATCAGAGAAATGAAAATCAAAACAACTCTGAGATTCCATCTTATACCTGTAAGAATGGCCAAGATCAAAAACACTGATGACAACGTATGTTGGAGAGGTTGTAGGGAAAAGGGAACATTCCTGCATTACTGGTGGGAGTTCAAACTGGTACAGCCCCTTTGGATGTCAGTGTGGTGATTTCTCAGAAAATTAGGAAACAACCTTCCTCAAGACCCAGTAATACCACATTTGGGTATATATCCAAAGGATGCTCAATCATGCTACAAGGACATGTACTCACCTATGCTCATAGCAGCATCATTTGTCATAGCCAGAGCCTGGAAACAACCTAAATGCCCCTCGACCAAAGAATGAATAAGAAAAATGTGGTACATTTACAAAATGGAGTACTACACAGCAGAAAAAAATAATGACATCTTGAATTTTGCAGGCAAATGGATGGAGCTAGAATACATCATTTTGAGTGAAGTAACACAGACCCAGAAAGACAGTTATCACATGTACTCATTCATAAGTGGTTTTTCAACATAAAGAAAAAAAAACAGTCCACAAATCACAATCCCAGAGAACCTAGACAACAATGAGGACCCTAAAAGAGATATACATGAATCTAATCTACATGGGAAGTAGAAAAAGACAAGATCTCCTGAGTAAATTGGAATCATGGGAACCTTGGGAGAGGGTTGAAGGGTAGGGAAGGGAGCAGAGAAAATTGTAGAGTTCAATAAAAACTAATAAAATTAATATATATATATATAATGTATAAAGTTAAATAAAAACATTTTTAAAATTAAAAAAAGTCTCCTGTGCTGATGAGTTCCAGGCTATTCCCCCAGTTTATTAGATTCAATGTATCTGGTTTTATATTAAGGTCTTTGATCCATTTGGGGTTGAGTTTTGTACAGTGTGGTAAGTGCGGATATATTTGCATTCTTCTACATGCAGACATCCAGTTTGACCAGCACCATTTGCTTATGATTCGGGTTTTGTGTTGTTGTTGTTGTTGTTGCTGCTGCTGCTGCTGTTTGTCTGAGTGTATGCTTCTGGATTATCAAAACTAAGGTGTCTATAGATGTATGAATTTATGTTTGAGCTTTCAGCTCAATTTCATTGATCAATGTGTCTGTTTTCATTCCAATACCATGCTATATTTATTACTATAGCTCTGGAGAACAATTTTATGTCAGGGATGTTGATACCTCTAGCAGTTCTTGAATTATTTGTAGGCCCATATTTCCGGATGGTATGGCAGCCAGGCATAAAAGCCATAGGCCCGGTCTGAGCTGGTCAGGTAGCTCTGCAGACAAGCTGTCTCTGTGTAACAATAGCCAGGATGTGCTGCTCCTCCTTCTCTATTGTTGTAAGTGTAGATCACCTGAGGAGAGATGTTGGCTGAAGCTGATGACTTAAGGGTCAGGAGGTTTGGTGCTTCCTTCCTTTTGTAATTTTGAGGATACCTTATAGAGATGCTAATTCATGGCCTACGTGACAGCTAGCATACAGGTAGATGCGGATGTGACTAAAGGCCATTCACCAGGGTTACCTAGGATACAGCCTAATGTGTTTTCCCGTTCAATTTATGGGATGATATATAAACTGGAGTATAAACGGGAGAGATCTTGCCCTTCCGTGATGACCATGTAAGTTGTGTCTGATTATTCCTTGCGACTCCGTACCAGTCCAGTTAGGGAAGATAATTATCTGTGTTGGACCCACATGGGCTTCAACAATTATTCAGGATTGTTTAACTATACTTGGTATTTTGTGTTTCCATATGAAGCTGAGAATTGTTCTTTCAAGGTATGTGAAAAACTTTGGTGGAATTTGGTGGGGATTGCATTGAATCTGTAGATTGTTTTTGATAGGATGATCATTTTTACTACATTTCATTAACCCATGAACATGGATATCTTTCCATCTCCTGTTATCTCTTCCAATTTACTTCTTTAATGACTTAAAGTTTTTATCATACATATCTTTCACTTGCTTGGTTAAAATTACCCCAAATATTTTACATTATTTGAGGCTTTTGTAAAGAATGTGGTTTCCCTCACTTTCTTTTCAGTCCATTTGTCATTTGTATATAGGAGGGTTATTGATTTTGTGTTAATTGTGTAGCCAGATACTTTGCTGAAAGTGTTAATCAGCTATAGGAGCTTCTCAGTGGAATTTTTAGGGTTACTTGTGGATACTATAATATCAACTGCAATTAAGATACTTGGACTGACCCAGAATGGACCACTGTAAGAGTGTCATCTAAGCCCAGATTGAGTGTTTCAAGTCGGTCAACCCCAGCACCTACTCCATCTACAAGCTTCTGGACCTAACGGAAGAGCTGGTGCTGCAGAATCGATCTGGGAGCACACAGTCACCAGTGAAGATGAAAACCTGAAGTATGGCTGTGATCAGAGAAATCTTGGTGATGGTCTGGTATTTATGGTGCTTCAGAGAACAAAGTCTTTGAGAAAGACCATGACTCATGAGTATTTGCAAATAGAGCTGGGTGGGCAAAATATATGTGTGTGTGCATGTGCATATGTGTGTATGCATGTGCATATGTGTGTGTATACTAAGTGGCACGCTGCAGTTTCCAAAGCCAGTGCAGTGAATGAAATAAGTGCTTGATGGGGCGGTAAGGATAGAGGAATGGAGTGGTGCTTATGCTGTGCAGAGAGGATGAACAGTAAAGTTTCTTCTGCAGTGGCATCGATGACTTCAGACTCACAGTTGAGAAAGGGAGATATAGAAGGCTTCTGTGACAACCCTCAGCCCCTCCAAAAAAAAAAAAAGTAACAACTTAGACAGGAAGCCATTGAAGAGAACTCTTAAAATTTTGATAAAGATGCTGAAGTGTAGCTCTCCACAATAGAGGGCTACTTGTAGAGTGGAGGTTGGGAAGGACTCACTTTTCTTTAAGTGAGCTATGGGGTTCTTGCTATGGGGAGTTTAACCATACACCCACTGACTATATGTACATCACAAATTAGACTTTTTTAAATCCTTTTTCCTCAGGGAGGCCAAAAAGATTGGAGGTAGACCTGGGAGGACAGGAAAGTAATGGTGATCAGGATACAATATGTGAAATTCCCAAGTAATCAATAAAATATTATATAAAATAAATATACATATAAATTTTCAAAAAATGCATAGACTTCTTCCTTTCTAATTTGGATGCTCTTGTCATATTGTTCACAAGCACAATATGGAGTAGATATGGAGAGAGTGGGCACCCTTGGCTCTTTCCTGATATTAGTACAATGGCTTTGAGTTTCTCTCTATTTAGGTTGGGTTTGCTATAAACCATCTGTATTATGTTGAGGTATGCCACATGTATCTCTAGTCTCTCCAGGACTTTTATTATGAAGGGGTGTTGGATTTGTCAAAGGCCTGTTCTACATTTGTGAGGTTATCATGTGGTTTTTGTTGTTCAGTCTGTTTATATGGTAGGTTGCATTCATTGATTTTCATATGTTGAACCATTCCTGCATCTCTGGGATGAAGACAACTTGATCATTGCAGATAATCTTTTTGATGTGGTTTTGGATTCACTTTGCAAGGATTTTATTGAGAATTTTTGCGTCTGTGTTCATAGAGGAAAGTGGGCTGTAATTCTTTTTCTTTGTTGAGTCTTTGTGTGGTTTAGATATCAGAATAACTGTGGCAATATTCCTTCTGTTTTCATGAAATAATTTGAGGAGTATTGGCATTAATTCTTTTTTGAAAGTCTGTTAGAATTCTGCAATAACACCATCTGGCTCTGGCTTGTTGTTGTTGTTACTGTTGTTGCTGTTGTTGTAGGGAGATGTTTAATGACTGCTCTTATTTCATTAAGGGTTATAGATCTCTAAATCACTTATCTGGTCTCAATTTAACTTTCATAAATGGTACATGGAGAAAGTTGTCCACTTATTTTAGATTTTCCAATTTGGTGGAGTGCATGTTTTAAATATGTCCATATGAGTCTCTGGATTTCTTTGGTGTCTTATTTCTCCTCTTTCATTTCTAATTTGAATCTGCTTCTTCTCTCTGTCTTTTAGTTAATTTGGATAAGAGTTTGTCAATCTTATTGATTTTTCTCAAAAAACCAACTGTTTGTTTCATTGATTCTTTGTATTAACTTTTGTTTGCTTGTTTCTATTTTATTAATTTCAATCAAGTTTAATTGCTTCTTGCTAGATTTAAAGTTTATTTTACTTTATTTACTGTCTTAGAAACCTGTTTGTTTTCTAATGGAAAACAGAAAGAAAGGAGGTGAAGGGGAGTTGGGGAGGAACTACTGTGAATAGAAGGGGAAGAAATCATAATCAAGAGATATTACATGTAAAAAAATCTATTTTCAATGAAAGGAAAAAAGAAAGAGAGAAAAACAACCCCAGCATGTATATGAATAGAACTAATTACTGATGTAGGAAGCAATGTCTGTCTTGCTATGAACAATAGGTAGAAGAGGAAGCATGTTTAACAACATATCAATCTTCTGTTGTTTGGATAGGGACATTAGAGCTCACACGAAGCACTTTCTCCAGGACAATGCTATACATAATTAAAGATGCACATATATATTTGAATTTGTCCATGCCAATCATTCAAAGACTGACTCATGGCTAAAAGAAAAGAACGGAAAGAAAAGGAAAGAAACAGGACTGGAGAGGTTGATCAGTGGTTCGGAGCATTTGCTGCACTGGCAGAGAACCCAGCACCCACACCAGGTAGTTCACAACCATCTGTAACTCCAGCTCTAGGGAATCTGACATCATCTCTAGATTCCATGGGCACTGCACACACATGGTGCACTTACATATGTGCAGGCAAAACACATATGTTAAATACCTTCTAAAGAAAAGGAAAGGAATATACCTACATGTTTGCTCTTATTTGAAAATATATTATACTTTATTTGAAAAATGCATCATATCTGAGATTAATTAAAAGTTTGAACATGGAACAAAGAGCAAACTAGGAGCCAAATCTCTCTGGGAATGTCTTTATATAGAGTTGGCATTTTTGAATATACCGTTGGCACTTTTGAATAGACATGAATTGCTCACTTGTACCACTAGCAAATTAAACTTAAAAGTGGCAAAAGAAAACTCTAAAATAAAGTTCAAACTTGGAACATATATGAACAATTATACAAAAGGAGAAAGTATCTCCAAAAAACACTTAGGATTAACTTAGCACATGGTACTTTGTGTATGCTCAGAGGGATGTAAAGCTGCGATCTGCAACTTTCTTTAGAATTTTACCAGAAGTAACAATACGACTGTATATTTATTTTATATATTATAGAATAATGTAAACCAATCATTTTCAATGTTGTTAAGAAAAGTATACAAATATAAAATCAAGGGAGTTAAGCAAAAACCACACATCTAAATTTAAGTTAGAATTATCAGTGTGAACACGTGAGTCTTTTAATATACATTCCTTAATTCTAAGACTCAAAGTTCTCTTCTTTTTTAAATTCTTTATCACTGTGAACCCAAAGCCACTGGTAACTAGAACAATTCAGTAAGACAGAGAAAGCAGCAATTGAAAGTAAAATACAGATTTTAAATCTGAATAAAAAGCTTTTAGGATCTCGGCACCAGGAGAGCCATCATTGGGGTGAGTTTGGGACCAGCGGCAGCAGCCAGGGACAGGGAACTCAGACTTTCCTTATCCTCTCCATACTTCCTGGGCTTCCTGCTGGGCCTATACTCCCAGCATACTGCCTGTCTCTTCCTATCCCACCCAGCTTGCATCCAGAACCCTCCCCCCTTTCTACATCCCTTCTCTCTTGGGGTGCTGGGGCCAAATCCCCAGGGCAACCTAGCAGGCAGGAGCTCCTTTCTTTCAATAGCCTGCCTGCAGCAAGCAAGGTAGGTGCTCTGTTTACAAGCTACCTAACTAACACAGAGATCTGATCTCGGCACCAGGAGAGCCAGCATTGGGGAAAGCCATCATTGGGCACAGAGATCTGATATGATAGTGTACATAAGCGACCCCCAAAACTCCACCAAAGAACTTTTACAGCTGATAAACACCTTCAGTAATGTGGCAGGATACAAGATCAACTCCAAAAAATCAGTCGCCCTCTTATACACAAAGGATATGGAAGCAGAGAGGGAAATCAGAGAAGCTTCACCTTTCATGATAGCCACAAACAGCATAAAATATCTTGGGGTAACTCTAACCAAGGAAGTGAAAGATCTATTTGACAAGAACTTTAAGGCATTGAAGAAAGAAATTGAAGAGGATACCAGAAAATGGAAGGACCTCCCTTGCTCTTGGACTGGGAGGATCAACATAGTAAAAATGGCAATTCTACCAAAGGCAATTTATGGATTCAATGCAATCCCCATCAAGGTCCCATCAAAATTCTTCACAGATCTTGAGAGGACAATAATCAACTTTATATGGAAAAACAAAAAACCCAGGATAGCCAAAACAATCCTATACAATAAAGGATCGTCTGGAGGCATTACCATCCCTGACTTCAAACTCTATTACAGAGCTACAGTAATGAAAACAGTGTGGTACTGGCATAAAAACAGAAGTCGACCAATGGAATCGTATAGAAGACCCGAATTTTACCCCACAAACCTATGATCACCTCATTTTCGATAAAGGAGCTAAAAGTATACAATGGAAGAAAGAAAGCATCTTCAACAAATGGTGCTGGCACAACTGGATGTCAACCTGTAGAAGAATGAAAATAGACCCATATCTATCACCATGCACAAAACTCAAGTCAAAATGGATCAAAGACCTCAATATCAGTCCGAACACACTGAACCTGATAGAAGAGAAAGTGGGAAGTACCCTACAGCAGATGGGCACAGGAGATCGCTTCCTATGAATAACCCCAGCAGCACAGACATTAAGGGCAACATTGAATAAATGGGACCTACTAAAACTGAGAAGCTTCTGTAAAGCAAAGGACACTGTCACTAAGACAAAAAGGCAACCTACTGGCTGGGAGAAGATCTTCACCAACCCTGCAACAGACAAAGGTCTGATCTCCAAAATTTATAGAGAACTCAAGAAACTAGACTTCAAAATGCTAATTAACCCAATTAAAAAATGGGGCACTGAACTGAACAGAGAATTCTCAACAGAAGAAGTTCAAATGGCCAAAAGACACTTAAGGTCATGCTCAACCTCCTTAGCGATCAGGGAAATGCAAATCAAAACAACTTTGAGATATCATCTTAAACCCGTCAGAATGGCTAAAATCAAAAACACCAATGATAGCCTTTGCTGGAGAGGCTGTGGAGGAAGGGGTACCCTCATCCATTGCTGGTGGGAATGCAATCTTGTGCAACCACTTTGGAAATCAGTGTTTCGATTTCTCAGGAAATTCGGGATCAACCTACCCCTGGACCCAGCAATACCACTCTTGGGAATATACCCAAGAGATGCCCTATCACATGACAAAAGCATTTGTTCAACTATGTTCATAGCAGTATTATTTGTAATAGCCAGAACCTGGAAACAACCTAGATGCCCTTCAATGGAAGAATGGATGAAGAAAGTGTGGAATATATACACATTAGAGTACTACTCAGCGGTAAAATCAATGACTTCTCCAATTTTGCATGCAAATGGATGGAAATAGAAAACACTATCCTGAGTGAGGTAACCCAGACCCAAAAAGATGAACATGGGATGTACTCACTCATAATTGGTTTCTAGCCATAAATAAAGGTCACGGAGTCTATAATTGGTGAACCTAAAGAAGCTAAATAAGAAGGTGAACCCAGGGAAAAACATATAGTTATCCTCTTGGCTATGGGAAGTAGACAAAATTGCCAGGGAGAAAATTGGGATCTTGGGGGTGGGGTGGGATGGGGGTAAGGGGAGATGGGAAGAGAAAAGTGAGAAGGGGAGGATGGGGGGAACTTGGGGAAACAGGAGGATTGGGATAAAGGAAGGTTGGATAGGGGAGCACGGAAGCACAATTCTTTGTTAAGGGAGTCATCTTAGGGTTGGCAAGAGACTTGAACCTAGAGTGGCTCCCAGGAGCCCAAGGCGATGTCCCCAGTTAGTTACTTGGGCAGCTGAGGATAGGGAACCTGAAATGACCCTATCCTATAGCAATACTGACAAATGTCTTGCATATCACCATAGAACCTTCATCTGGTGATGGATGGAGATAGAGACAGGGACCCACACTGGAGCACTGGACTGAGCTCCCAAGGTCCCAATGAGGAGCAGAAGGAGGGAAAACATGAGCAAGGAAGTCAGAATCACGAGGGGTGCACCCACCCACTGAGACAGTGGGGCTGATCTATTGGAAGTTCACCAAGGCCAGCTAGACTGTGACTGAAAAAGCATGAGATAAAACCGGACTCTCTGAATATGGCGAACAATGAGGGCTGATGAGAAGCCAAGGACAATGGCACTGGTTTTGATCCTACTTCATGTTCTGGCTTTGTGGGAGCCTGGCCAGTTTGGATGTTCACCTTCCTAGACATGGACAGAGGGGGGAGGACCTTGGACTTTCCACAGGGCAGGGAACCCTGACTGCTCCTTGGACTGGAGAGGGAGGGGGAGAGGAGTGGGGGGAGGGGAAGAAGGGTGGGACGAGGGGGAGGGAAATGGGAGGCTGGAGGAGGAGGGAACTTTTTTTTTCTTTTCTCAATAAAAAAGAATTTTAAAAAAAAGCTTTTAAAAAATGACTCAGATGGGGAGATCTAGTGTTAGGAAATCCCCTTGTGACCTGGGTACATTATGCAAAGCCATGGGTTTGCAAACTGGTACAAGGGCTGAGGGAAGACATCTTAACTTTGGTGTGGGCCAAAGGGCAGCTTCATGCTGTGGTGCAGAGGCTGTGGGGAGGGTGGGGATAGGAACCTGAGGGTCAGAAGCTGGTAACATGGGCCCCAGTCTGGGCTGAGTCAGCTCCACCTCTGCAGTGGGATCTTTTGTGGGTGCTACTGGGGCAGATGGCAGTGACTGGGTGTTCTAGGGGAAGTGAAGGGGCAGCTGTCAAATAGAAATCAATAGCCAGGATCCCAGAGTCCTCAACTACAGCTGAGACAGGTGGCCAAGCCTTTCCAGTATCACCTGCAGCAGCAGCTAGAGTATGGCTCCCTTCCAGGGCCACACAGGAGTAATCTGCAGTGTCTGGCTCCCCAACTGTGAGTTCAGGGGTTCAGACAGCTCCTGATGTTTTCTTCCAATGAGACACAAAGTTCTTAAAAGTAATGATATTCTAGGAAAGATTTTGGCTGTCTAATAATATTCCCCAATTTAAAAATTGAAAATCATATGCATTTTTTCTACAGAAAAAAAATGAAACCAATCATGTGTGTGTGTGAGAGAGAGAGAGAGAGACAGAGAGAGAGACAGAGAGAGAGAGAGAGAAATAGAGAGAGAATCTTTTTAAGCCTTTACTTATTGAATGAGGCTCACCCATGTTGGAAGGGTAATCTATATTCACTCAAAGTCCACTGATTTCAAATGTTAATCACTTCTAGAAGTCAGCACAACAAAACTGCACAACATAACCTAACCAAGTAGACACATCAAGTCAACCAACATAGCACCTTTCTTACCGTCTATATCCAGAATACATGAAGGCCATTCAGATCTCAATTTTAAAATAAAAATAAACATTTTTTTTGAAATGAACAAATATTTTAATGCTTTATCAATAAATATACACACATAAGATAAATCAGCACATGAAAAATGTTCAAGAATGGCACTATTTGAGAAAGAGTAGGGGTGTGACCTCAATGTAGTAGGCATGACCTTGTTGGAGGAAGTGTGTCATAAGGTAGGCTTTGAGGTTTTAAAAGCCCATGCCAGGCCCAGACTCTTTTTCCCTCTTCTGGCCTATGGAATAGAATGTGGTTCCCAGCTATTTCTCCAGCTTTATGTGAGCTGCCATGCTCCCCACCATGATGAAAATTAACTCAGCCTCTGAAACTGTAAGCAAGCCCCCAAATAAATGCTTTCTTTTACAAATTGAAAAAAAGAAATAAAAATGTTCATTATCAAAGATTATTTTTATGAAGTAAATTATCTCACAAAAGATGTTCCATATCATTAAGATACAGAAAGTAGGGTTAAGGGTGTGTCTTGGTGGCACAGTGCTTGCCTAATACCATAAGGCCTGGATTTGATTCCCACAACTACAAAGAGGAAGAGGAGGGAAGGGAAGAAGGAAGGTGGAGGGGAAAAGTAGAAGAGGTAAAAGAGGAAGAAACAGAAGAGGAAGAGAAATGGAGGAGGAGGAAGAAGAGGAGAGGAGGACAACAAGAACTAAAGTCAGGACAAGACACCACTGTGTATTTTTATAACAAGCTAAATGAAAACACTAACACCACCAAAGGCTCCTTGAAATGCAGAATGGGTTTTTATAAAGTTTTTTCATGTGTTATTGGCAATGATGTCAAATGGTATAGCAACCATGAAAAATATCACATCCATAAAAGTCAAACATAAAGGGGCTGGGGAGATGGCTCAGTGGTTAAAAGAGTATGCCACTCTTGTAGAGGGCTCCAATACCCATGTCATGAAGCTCACAACTGACTGTAACTCCAATTTCATGGGTATGCAATGCTTCTGGCCTCTTCGGGAACCTGCTCCTATGTGTGCATACCCATATACATAATTTAAAAAATAAAAGTAATTTTAAGCTAAATATATACTCACCATATAACCTAATACTCGTAAAGTTGAGAAATTAAAGTTTATATTGGCACAATCATTAGACTAGAATGTTTAGAGTAGATTTCCTCATGAAAACTCAAAAATGCAACTTTCTCACACAGAACCAATAAAAATAGACACAAAAGATGGACTAGAACATTAGGCAGTGATTAGTATAATGAAGAGAAATAGCAAGAACAGTAATTACGGGGCCAGCAAGTGGCAATTGCAGTAAAATCTGAGACTGGGTAGGCAAACACAGAAAAGACATCTATTCCTCAAAGGCAGGAAACTGAGTCCCAGAAAGAGAGGAAATAGCAGATATTCAGAGGGTGTGAAGAGTAACCGGGAGGTCATTGTGGCTGCAGTGGTTGAGCAAGGAGACAGTGAGAAAGGACATCAGGAAGATGGTGGCGCCTGACAAATGAGACCTCTCAAGAAATTCTGGCTACAGGAAGTCCAGACACATTCAACTGTTGTCTTTAAGGAGCAAAGGGCCATGTTGTGAAGAGGACTGGGTTCTGAAGACAGCCAATAAACTAAGGCTAAGACCCTAAGACTAAAATGGGATACACAGCGTCAGGAAATTCCTTGTCTATAGCCTTGTAAGTCCCTGAGAAGAAGTGTAGTTGGTTGGTTTAGGGGGGTTTGTTTTTATTTTTGTTTAAACTCTTTGGTTCTTTTGCTCTTTACTCTTTGGGGGACCTGCCACCCAGCTCCGAAATAAATCACATGGAGTCTTATGAATGCCTGGTCTTAGCTAGGCTTGTTTCTAGCCAGCTTTTCCAGACGTAAATTATTCCGTTTATCTTTTGCCTCTGGGCTCTATTTCTGTATATCTTTTCTTTCTTTCTTTCCTGTTGCCTGGTGTGCATCTGGGTGGCTGCCCCTTTTCTCTTTCCTTGATTCTCCTCTCCCAGATTTCTCATTCTATTTATTCTCTCTGCCTGCCAGCCCCACCCATCCTTTCTCTTGCCTTGCTATTGGTTGTTCAATTTGTTTATTAGACCATCAGGTGTTTTAGACAGGCAAAGATCACAGCTTCACAGAGTTAAACAAATGCAACATAAAGGAATGCAACACATTTTTGTATCATTCAAACAAATGTTCCACGGCATAAACAAATGTAACACATCTTAAATTAATCTTCTACAGAACAGAAGACCCAGATAAGCTAGAGCCTGACACCTGACATGATGTAGGTGGGTCTTCTCTCTATGTGTTACTTTCATTGGTCAAATAAAGAGACTGCCGTTGGCCTTTGATAGGACAGCAGCTTAGATGGGTGGAGTAGACAGAACAGAATACTGGGAAGAAGGGAAGTGAGTCAGATGCCATAATTCTCCTCTCTGAGATGGACGCAGGTTAGAATCTTCCCAGTAAGCCACCACCTCATGGTGCTACACACATTAGTAGAAATGGGTTAATCAAGATGTGAGAGTTAGCCAGTAAGAGGCTAGAGCTAATGGGCCAAGCAGTGTTTAAATGAATACAGTTTGTGTGTTGCTATTTCAGGTGTAAAGCTAGCTGTGCGGGAGCTGGGTGGCAGGACGCAGCCCGCCGCTCCTTCTACACTGACACGTGGAAACTACAAGACAGTAACTGTGTTGTCTGAGCCTCTACATTCCTAGTAACTAACTAGTCATGAAAAAATTGAACAGCCGGCATAACGAGGCGTCAACAAACGAGTCTGGGGCTAAAGGGTTCTGCTAGAGATATAAATTTGGAAATCATCATTATGAGTTGTCTTTGTGTTAATCATTGTCCGTTTTCTCCAATCTCACCAATATATACCCATTTCTGTCTCTCTGTGTGTCCCGGAAACTGTCATCTCCTGACCACATCCATAAACCTTCTTAGATCAGAAAATAGAAGGTAACAGCAGAAGCTGGGAGGTGAGAAGACAGATCAAATCCTAATTCTCCCACTCATCGAAGCTTCAGGTAGTATATAGCTCTTTAGTGGGGTAACAGTGACCTGTGCCAAACCAGTGATAGCCTCGCAATGAGGTTTCAGGCTCCAACGTCCTACCTTCTGACCCTATAAGACTGCCTGTAATGGAAGCAGTAATACTTCAGTTAGAGCAGCAGAAGCAAAGGCAGAAGACATAGTAAAAGATGCTACAGGAGGCTAGGGAGAGGGGTGGAGCTGGGAGAAATTTGTCTTCTCCCCACCACTGTCTTGTCTTACTGAAGGTAGCCAGTTGCAAATAGACTGATAGAAATTGGGTTGGAGATGTAAAAACAAGGTAATCATAGGACAGGAAACAAGGAGAACCAGAGACAAATGAACGGAGAGATATGCCATAGTTCTCAGTTTCCCTCCAATAAAATGTAGCCTAAGACAAGACTTTGTTTGGTTTGCAGCTGTGCACCCTAACACCAAGGAGAGTTTCTGGAGCACAGCAGGTATTCAGTGAATCGCTGTCATTTAGATAGTGCACCTCACTTGACCCCTCTGTCTTAGAGCATTCTCAAGAATGTGTATGCCATCTGCCTCTGTAGCTCTAGCAGAAAATGGTCTGACTGACAGTTGATCACCCACCGACAAAGCACAGGCGTTATTTCACTGGCTATGTACCATGGGAAGGGCAGTGTCGATCTTACTACGTTCTCTGGCTGTGCTGGTCAGCTTCTGTCACGTTGATACAAACCAGGGTCATCTGGGAAGAGGAAACCTTGATTGAGGAGTTGTCTCCACCAGACTGATCTGTAGGCATGGCTGTAGGACATTTTCTAGATTAATGAATGATGTAGGAGAACCAAGCCTGCCGAGGGTGGGGCCACCCCTGAGCAGGTGGCCCTGGGCTTATGAGAAAGCAGTCACAGCAAGCTATGGAGAGGAAGTCAATCAGCACAGCCCCTGTCTTGGCTTCTGCTTCCATTCCTGCCTCAGTGTCCCTACTTGAGCTCCTTCACTGGCTTCCTTGAGGATGGACTCAACCTATAAGGTATAATCCACCTTTTCCTCTCCAAGCAGCTTCTGGTCAGTGATTTATCATAGCAGCAAAGAGGTTGCCTAGGATACTAGCCTGATGACCAAATCAGAGACCAAGGGACAGAGAGGCAAGCATGCCAAAGGAGCAAACAGCAACTGTAAGATAAAAAATTTCAGTTCACACAGCCAGAGGAAACCCAGAAGAAATCTGAATGTTGCCGCTTCAAGGTTAAGGGGTCACGGGGCCTTATTGATGTAGACTCAGTCATGCATAAATCCTCTCCTAGTGCTACATGACACGCTATGGCTCTAGAAAAAAACAGGAGTAACCCAAGCCTTTCTCCACTTCCCACGTTAATGATGCCCAGAAAAGAACTAAATTACTTGCCCAAGGCCAAATGACTGCATAGCATAGCTTCAGGGCCACCTTATATTTCAAAAGTCATTTTATTGATTTTTTAACCAATGATTGGTGAGGCATGGTCTTTTAAAATAACCGGTAGTGGTACATGTCTTTAATCCCAGAACTCAGGAGGCAAAGGCAGATGGATCTCTGTGAGTTCAAGGCCAGCCTGGTCTACATAGCAAGTGCCAGGACACCCAGGGCTATACAGAGAAACTCAAAGAACATAAATAAATAAATAAATAAATAACTTAAGAGTCAAGACAACCTAAACTTTATTAATGACTAAAACTGGTCTTTGTGGAAAGAATTGTTGATTATAATCTCTTTGCTCAAAACAGGGAAGGAGAAAAATGAAGGAAAGAAAAGAGAATAAAAAGAAAAATAAATGCATATTGCTATGACCTGGTACCCAGGCAGACTGTCTCCCTAGCAACTGGAGCTGGTACAACGTCCGAAACTGCTAGTTTTGCCCAAAATCAAAGATGAAGGATGAACCTACTAAAGGCACTTTGCTTCTAAGGGACTGTCTAAATCAAAAGCCAAGAGCGAAGGGGTTTAAGTGAGCAATCCCTCAAAACTCATCTGTGGAACAATTACACATCGTCAAAGCACAAGTCACTCTTTTCTGAAGCACAGATCTGGAGAGCACTGGAAACCAGAATTAGGCAGGCCCTCATCCAAAAAGCTTTCTTTGCAAATGCAAATGAAGAGTATGTAGAAGAAGGGGTGGGCCACACCCACAGGCTTACAGAGGCCACAGAAATGAAGCAAGTGTAGTCAAAGAAGAGGGAGTTCAACTGCCAGCTTCCAGAATTAGAGTTTCCCCTTTGAAAACTACAGCAGTAAAAGAAAACACACAGATAAATGACAAGTAACCATAGCCCTTAGTAAGAAAGATGGCAGGAAGGATCGTGCTGAACTGTAAGTGCCCTGCCCTGAGCAGCAAAGCTACTCAATTCCATTTGACCAGTTATAGCAGATATGAAGCCAGCATTGCCAGATTTTCTGTTTGTTTTTCATTTACATTACAAATTTGGGGTTGAAAAGGCCCAGTGTTTTAAGGATGGAAAATAATTAATAATTTGAATTGATTGTAGTCCAAATAGAACAGTTCTGGGGACCGGGCATGGCAATGCACACCCTTAATGCTAGCACTTGTAAAACAAAGACAGGCAGATCTCTGTGAGATTGAGGGCAGCCTCATCTACAAAGAGAGTTCAGACAAGTCAGGGCTACATAGTGAGGCCTGTCTGAAATAGAACTCTCTGGGTCCCCTTAGCCTAGGGAACATTGGGAATGAAAGACCCCCCCCCCCAAGAGGACTTCCCTCGAGAGGAGACTCCCCCGAAGCCAAGGAACAGGCCAAGACCACACGGATGCAAATAGCAAGAGGTTTATTGGGTAAACACAGGTACCTGCTGGCGGCAAAGTCTTTCGGAGGACTTGTGCGCCCTGCAGACTGGGAGGAGGTCTTTTTATAGGAGAAAGGGCAGCAAAAGCAAGTTTACAGAAGCAGAAGCGTGGTTATCGGTTGGTCAGAATGGGGGGGGCATGAATGGTTTTTCCTCTCCAGCATAGATATCCTGTTTTGCAGCCTTCCTATCTCACAGACATACCCTGCTTTGTAGATGTCCTATCTTATAGATATCCTGTTTTGCAGCCTTCCTATCTCACAGACATATCCTGCTTTCCTAAGCAAATGGGATGTTCTCATGAGAGCAGGCTAGCTGCTGATCCTGAGAATCTTTCAAGCAAACAGGATGTTCTCCCGGAAGCATGCTAGCTGCGGGTTTTGAGGAGGGGGTCTGTAGGGTCTTTCAGGGACAAGGGGGAAAGAGAGCTCTGAGCAGCACTAGGCTTCATCTCCAACTCAGCTGTCACTTGCCTTGTGACCATCTAGAAACTCTTTATTATATAATGCAAAAATACATATACTTCATATATATGTATATATACATATGTGCATATATGTGTGTATGCCAGACACTGGTGGCACATTTTAACCCAGCACTCAGGAGGCAGAGGCACGTGAATCCCTGTGAGTTCAAGGCCAACCTGGTCTACTTAGTGAGTTCCAGAATAGCCAGGACTACACAGAGAAACACTGTCTCAAAACTGAAACAAAATAAACGTATTCCTCCACACCCTGTCTGTGAGGGTATGCTCAAATTTATATGACGATATCCTTAGGAAATCTAGTACAGTAAATATGCTGTCATCATCGTCATCATCATCAAGCTGCAGCCTGTGTCCCGTGCAGTGACAGGTTAATCTCTACTATCAGTCTGACTGATTTAGATTCCCCTGGGAGACTCGTCTATAGCATACCTTTGAGGGCATTTCTAGCAAGGTTTAATGGAGGAGGGGAAATCCACCCTGAATGTGGATGGTGACATCCCATAAGCTGGAGTCCTGGACTAAATAAAGGGGGAGGTATGAGAAAGGCAGCTGAACGCTAGCACTTCCCTCTTCCTGCTTCCTGATCCCATAAGGTGTGAGGGATCCTTGAGGGGGAATCCCAGTCACAAGCTCTGTGCCATGATGGGCCCTACTCTCTCAAACTGTGAGCCAAAAGAAAAACTCCTTCCACTCACCAGTTACTTTTTGCCAGGTACATGATCATAGTAACAAGAAAAGTTTTGAAAGACCTCCGGAGAGGA
>JABTXL010002812.1:3356133-3389038 GCA_025134845.1 Neodon shergylaensis
ACATACACACACAGACACACACACACCACTCACACATACACACACACCACACATACACAGACACATATACCACTCACACATATACACACAGATACACACCATACACACACACCACTCACACATCACACACACCACACACACAGACACCAATCACACAGACACACACCACACAGACACATACCACACCCAAACACACACACATACCACTCACACACTACACACACAGACACACACACACTACTCACAGACACACACCACTCACACAGACACACACCACACAGACACAGATACACACTACACACATCCATATACAGACACACCACACCAACACCACACACACACATTAATACACATACAGACACACACCACAACAGACACACATCATACATACACACAGACACACACACACACACCACTCACACAGACACCCACCCCACAGACACACACAGACACAGACACACACTACACACATCCATATACAGACACACCACACACAGACACACATCACATACAGGAGTGTACATCAGAAGCAGAAACAAAATGCCTTAATTGATCACTTCCCACTTTGTTTATTGAGTTGGGGTCTTTCACTAAACCCAGAGTAAGCTAACTCCAGCCTGGATTTCAAGCTTGCTCTGGGGCTCCCCTGTATCTTAGTCAGAGCTACTATTGCTGTGATGAAACACCACAACCAAAAGCAACTTGGGGAGGAGAGGGCTCATTCCACTCACAGTTCCACAGAACAAGAGCTCATCCTCAAAAATAGTGAGGGCATGAACTCAAGAAGGCCAGAAACTCAAGCAGAGAAGGAACCTGGAGGCAGGAACGGATACGGAAGCCAGGGAGGGGTGCTGCTTATTGGATTGCTTGCCACAGCTTGCTCAGCCTGCTTTCTTAGAGCACCCAGCCCACCAGGTCAGGGATGGCACTACTATAATGGGCTGGAACCTCCACCGTCGATCATTAATTAAGAAAATGCCCTACAACTGGATCTTGTGGAGGCATTTTCAAGGTTCCTCCCTTTCAGATAACACTAGACTGCGCCAAGTTGACAGAAAATGGCCACTGTACTGTTTCTGCCTCCTAAATGCTTGGATTATAAGTGGCTACCACACCTACCCAGCTTTGAAGTAGGTTCTGGAGATCTGAACTCCAGTACTCATGTTTGCATGACAAGGGTATTATCTCCTGAACCATCTTCCCAGCCTCAGCCTCATATTTTGAGACAGTGTCTCACAGAGAATATGAAAGTCACAGATTAGCCAGACTGGCTCACCAGCAAGTCCCCGGGAGGTTGCCTGTCTTCACCTCCCAGCTCTGAGATTATAGGCACTCACAACGATGTATGAGACTGAACCTAAGTCCTTGACCCACTGAGCCATATCCCCAGCCCGATTGCTTTCTCTGTAGCTGAATAAAATAATGTGTGTGTGTGTGTGTGTGTGTGCACATGTGTATATGGGGGATATGTTTTCTTTATCCATCCATCCTTTTATGTACACATAGATTGGTTCCATAGCTTGACTATTATAAATGAAACCACGATAAACACAGATATATAATTATCTCTATGATACCGACTTTGATTTCTTGGGCTAGATGCCCAAAAGCAGCCTACATGGACAGAGCCTGTGGCAGTTTTAGCTCTCATCTTTTAACATCCCTACTGATGTCCTTACTGGCCGCAATCACTTACATTCCCTCGGGTAGCCAAGAGACCCCTTTCTGCCATGTCCTCCCCAGCGTCTGTCACTGTTTACTGCCTTTTGTCGGGGTGATCATCTGAACTGACTTTGTACAGGATGAGAGATGGGGTAGTTTCTGTCTTCTGCCTGTGGTTTCCTGTGTAACAGCGTTATTCCCTGAAGGGGCTCTCTTACTGTTGTTGAGGAGCAGACGGAGGCAGCTGTGTGGGTTTTCTCTCTCTAGTCTACTACACTGGTCTCCATTACCTGTTCCCTGTGCCAGTATCGCTCTTTTTTATTGTACAGGTCAGCACATCATTTGAAATCTGAGGTTGTGATGCTTCTGGCATTGCTCTTGCTCAGGAGCTCTGTCATCATTTATGGTCTTTTGTGCTTCTGTGTGAATTTGGGGTTTTTTCTCACACATTTGTGTGAGAATGTAATTGGAATTTTATGGGGAGGCCACTGAATCCACAGGTGACCTGGAGTGACATAGCCATTTTCATTTTTATTTTTTCTTTGTATCTTTCACATCTGCTATGCTACTGACGCTGGGCCCTCACTGGAGCTCCTCTTGGTTGCCCTGTGTCATGGGGATCCTGCAGCTTTGGGTCTGCAGAACCAGTCCCTTCACGTGCTCCGGCAGATCACAGATAGGCGCATGTTGGGGTGGGCCAACTCATGACCCTGGTTCTGGGCCCTGCCTAGTTGCAAGGTTGGTCAGTCTGCCAGCTCTCCTTTGTCCTCACTACAGGGTGAGGTCTCTTGAATTGCCCTGGCTGGTTCACCCCTTGCCGTGATGACAAGGGTCAGGACCAGTTATCCTGCTTTCACGTCCTCAGATTTCATGTCCTACACCTTCAGGGCCAGCTCTACTATGGTGCCCAGGCGTGGGTTCAGGGGCCATTCTCCTGAGGGCTGCCACTGATGAGGGGCAGGGACAGCTCTCCTACTCTTATGGCCTCAGGGCCAGCTCTTCCACCAGCCTCAGGCACTGAGAGGGGGGAGTCTTTCCCAGCTCATGCTGCCACATGACAGATAAGTCATGGAGACAGCTCTCCAATGTTCACAGCTTCAGGGCTGGCTCGCCCACACCTCTGTCAACAGGATTGGTTCTATTGAGCTGCCTAGGAGAGGAGCAGGACCTGCTCTCCCAACTTGTGCAGCTGATGGAGGGCAGGGGCAGCTCTTCCATTCATGTAGACTCAGGGTCACATGTCCCACCGGCCTCAGGCATTTATGGAGGGAATGGGGGCAAAAGAATCTCTCTCCTGCCCATGGACATCACTTTGGGGTTGGTTCACCCATACCTCCACTGATGGGGTTGGCTCTACCATGTTGCCCAGGCAAGGTGCAGGGCCTGGACACAGCCATTTTCATATTATTAGTATGGACAATAAATAGACAAGAGTCTTTCCAAATCTTTGGGGGGTTTTGTTTTGTTTTTTTTGTTTTTGTTTGTTTGGGGGTTTTTTGGGTTTATTTTGTTTTGTTTTTTGGCTTTTTGGGTATATCCCTGACTGTCCTGGAACTCATTTTGTAGACCTGGCTGGCCTCAAACTCAGAGCGATCACCTGCTGTAGGTGGGGTTTTCCTGTCCCAACTGCCTGTTCTCAAATAACCAGCAGCTGCTTCCCAAATAACTGACTTGGAGATTTAATATAAATCATAAATTCTCGGCCAATAGCTCAGGCTTATTACTAACTAGCTTAACTTAACTATTTCTATTAATCTACTCATGGCTTTTACCTCTATCCCATTTTGTGTGTCTGAATCATTCTCCATTTGGCTGGTGACTCCTCTAACTTTGCCCTTCCTCATCCCATCATCTTCCATTTGACTTTTCCACCTAACTTTATCCTGTTCAGCCATTAGCCAGCCAGCTTGTTTATTAAATCAATCATAGCAACTTATAGTCGTATAGTGTACAGAAGGATTATTCCACAGCAACCTGCCTCTGCCTCACAAGTGCTGGATTAAAGACATGCACCACCACAACCAGCTTTAGTCTTTCCAAATATTTAACTGTCTTCTTTGACTTATTTCTTTTGAGCCTTACTATTTCCACTGTTCCAAGAATTTCTCAGGATAGTAACTCTTATAAAGGAAAGCAATTGGGACTGGTGTACAGCTTCAGAGGTTTAGTCCACTATCATTATGGTGGAAGCATGGTGGCATGCAGGCAGATGTGGTGCCAAAGCAGGAGCTGAGAGTTCTACATCTGGATCCACAGGTAGCGGACAAGCACTGTGTGCCACTGAGCCTGGGCTAAAGCATCTGAGACCTCAAAGCCTGTGCCCACAGTGACACACTTCCTATAGACCAAACATTCACACACATGCATCTATGGGGGCCATTCCTATTCAAACCACCACAGCCACAGACTTTTTATTCCTCTGATTTCCTTTCCGTATATTTCTTATTACATATAAGAAAACAACCACATCTTTAATATTGAATTTGTGCTGTAGTGAGTCATATCTGCCTGGAAATGTATCAATTTCCTCTAGATGTTTCTAATTTATTAGATAATAAGTTTTCAAAATATACCCTAGTAATCCTCTGTCATAAAGCCCCATTTTTAATCTCTGATTTTATTTGGTCTTCTCTCTGTCACTGTTTATTAACACTGGTTAGCTTTTCGGAGAACCAGTTCGCTTTATCGGCTCTGTGCATTGTTCCCTTTGCGTCCATTTCATCAGCCTCGCCCTGATCTTCATGGCAGCCTGTAAGCTTGTATCCTTTGACTGCAGCCCTACTCCGGTCCCACTTCCGGACTCTCTCGTTTCTCATCCTGTGTTAGGGTCTATTCTTTCTTCCATAAGTCTAAAGTCCAGTATTTCCAGGTGCCTCTTTGTCTTGGTCTACTGCTTAGTGTTGTCCTTCCTGCGTCTCCGTACAACCCGCTTCTCCTGGCAGCCATGCGCTTGGTCAGTGGAATGCAGGAGTGAGTATCTCTGATTCACCATCTTCCCCCATCTGCCCGCGTTCTGGAACACCTACTCATTCAGCACAGCGTCTTCACGAGAGTTGGGGAGACTAGACAGAGACTAGAGGGCCTGGCTATCTCCCAACCTCAGATAGCATACCACTGATTAAAATTCTAGCCACTGGAGATAGACGCAGTAGAATCCTCAGAGTGTTGCGAGGCATAAACCTGGTGCTGACTGGAGCCCTACAGAGTTCCGTTCCCAGGAGAGTGACCATCGTGAAGTGGTCCCGGTTGGTAGAGTATCTATCGTGGCCTGTATCTGAGTATGCTGTTTTTAAACAGGAATTTACCACAGCAAAGAGGAAGCCTGCAACAGAAAGAGCTTGTTCCTTCCAAGTGCTACGTTGGTCTCTGTGGGCTTAGGGATCTCACTGTTTCTTACCACAATGCCCACTACGCCCTCTCCCAATCCCAGGTAATACAAAACAGAGAGGAACTGACTGAGGAAGGAAGAATGAAACAGACGTCAAACCATTGCGTGAGAGCTAGTTACTCTGCGCGGACACGGAGCTAGAACGGCGGCTACAGTGCCTGAGCGCATGCTGGAGACCAGATGAGGCGACTGTAAACAAAAGTCCCCTTTTTAGACACTCCTCGAGTTCCTTTCGCGGAATAATGTAAGCTGCGAATCTGTACAAACTTGGGCTTGGAACACCCTCTAGTGGTCAAACAGTGACAACACCCCAACAGCGAAATAGCCGCAAACCTCAGGTTTGGGAGCTCAGAGTGAAGGAGCAAGCTGCTTAGAATCTCTGGGTGCACAAGGTCAGAATGTGAACACTAAATCTACAGACCATTCCTTGACTACGCGGATGGTGTGCTTCGCCAGCAAGCTGAAGGTTTCAAGGAGGCCTGAGGGTAGCATGTGCATTTAGCATTCACAAGCCTCAGCTTCAGTTCCCAGCACCAAAAAAATAAGAGATCATGACCTTCCCTAAAGAACAAAATAAAGGAAGAGAGGTTCCGGGAAGATTGCTCAGTTGGTAATGTGCTTTCAGAATAAGTATGAGGCCCTGGATTTAAATACCGGGCATCGCCCATAAAAGCCAGGTGTGGCACATTCTGGTAATGCTAGCACCAAGAAAGCGGAACAGGAGGGTCCTTGGGGATTGCTGGCCAATTAGTCTGACCAAATTAGTGAGCTCTAGGTTCAGTGAGATGCTCTGTCCTAAAAACTAATACTATTAAGCAATTGAGAAAATAGACATCAATCTCTACCCCACCTACATGCACACATGCGTGTACGCACACACACAGCTGCACTCAAATTGCCACACGTACACACAAAAAGCCAAGTACAGTCATCCAAATAGATTCAGAAGTGGAATTTCTTTTTTATCTCTCATATATGGATCTTAGCTCTTAATTTTTTTTTAGTTTATTTTTTTAAAAAAGAAAACAAACTATGTTTTCATTATACATACCAATCCAAGTTCCCATTCCCTCCCTTCACCTCATTTCCTCCACTTACCCCACCCCCACCCCACCCCCATCTACTCCTCAGAGAGGGTAAGGCACATTGCTTGGGAAAGGTCCAAGACCCTCCCTACTATATCTAGACTGAGCAAGGTATCCATCTAAAGAGAATAGGTTCCCCCAAAGCCAATACAAGCAGTAGGGATAAATCCTGGTGCCACTGCCAGTGGTCCCGCAATCTGCCCCAGCCATACAACTTTCAACCACATTCAGAGGGACTAGTTTGGTCCTATGCTTGTGCCTTCCCAGTCTTGCTGGAGTTGATGAACTCCCATTAGCTCAGGTAGACTGTTTCAGTGGGTGAACCAATCATAATCTTGACCTCTTTGCTCATATTCTCACTCCTCCCACCCTTCAACTGGACTTTGGGAGCTCAGTTCCGATGTGTGTCTCTGCCTGTTTCCATCAGTTGCAGGAGGTTGGTTCAATGTGATATTTAAGATCAGTCTGACTACAGGGCAAGGCCAGTTTAGGCACCCTCTCCTCTATTGCTTAGGGTCTTAGCTGGAGTCATCCTTATAAATTCCTGGGAATTTCTCTAGAGCCAGGTTTTCTGCCAGCCCCATAATGGTTCCCTCAATCAAGATATCTCTTTCCTTGCTCTCATCTCTGTCCTTCCTCCACTCAACTAAAATTCATTCTTTTCAAAACAAAAAAAAATGAAACTCTGAACAGATAGGTGTAGAAGGCACATGTCTTGACATAATAAATACCATACATAATAAGCCCTAGCTAACGACACAGAAAAACTTAGAAGCCTTCTCTCTGAGGTCTCAATAAAATAGAAAAAGTCAAGGATGCTCGCTTTCACCGTTTTACTCAACATGGTACTAAAAGTCCTTGCTGGTGGATTTGGACAAAATAAAAGATTTTTTTAAAAAAAAGGGGGGGGAGGATACTAGTTAGAAGAAGAAAGCCAAATCCTGATTTCTGCAGGTGACAAGGTCTTATACCAACAGCTCTAACAGTCCCACTAGAACTCATAAACAAACTCAGCAAAGCACAAAATCAAACCCCGAATTAACAAATCAGTAGTATTGCTACAAGCCGCACTGTGTAGAAAAGACAAGATCAGTCCTCTGCCATATCCACCAGGAACACATAGAAACGTATTCAACCACGGGGGGAAGGTCTTTAAAATGGAAGATCTGATTAAATAAATTGAAAGTGACATTTAAAAAATAGAAAGGCAGCCTGGAATAGAAAAACCAGTATTGTTTAAATGTTCATGCTAAGGACAGGATGCAGCTCAGCAATAGGACACATACCAAAATGCCCATACTACCCAAAACGTCTGAAAATTCAGTGCAATCTTTACTAGGGTGTAGGGAATTGCAAATTATCATCAAGATACCTACTGAACACGGGGGTACAACACACAAAAGGGGCTCAGCTGCTGAGAATGCATCCTGTTCTTGCAGAGAACCCAAGTACAATTTCTAGCACTAAAGGCAGACAGTTGAAAAATGGCTATAACTCCAGGGTCAGGTGGTCCAGCACCACCACCTGACCTCATTAGGCAACTGCAATCATATGCATATAACCCACACCAACACACAACATACACAGAATTAAAAACAAACATAAAATGTTAAAAAGAAGACCAAGTGTAGAGACACATAATATAATTACAATACGGGAGGCTGGGACAGAGCTCATGGCCAATCTGTGCCACACAGTGAGTCAGCCTCAAAAAAGAAGCCAGAAAGCAAATTTAAAGAAATAATGGATTAAAAACTCCCCTGGTCAGCCAGGTAGTAGTGGCACATTCCTTTATTTTTTTATTATTTATTTATTTATTAAAGATTTCTGCCTCCTCCCCGCCACCGCCTCCCATTTCCCTCCCCTTCCCCCAATCAACTCCCCCTCCCTCATTAGCCCAAAGAGCAATCAGAGTTCCCTGCCCTGTGGGAAGTCCAAGGACCACCCACCTCCTTCCAGGTCTAGTAAGGTGAGCATCCAAACTGCCTAGGCTCCCACAAAGCCAGTACGTGCAGTAGGATCAAAACCCAGTGCCATTGCTCTTGAGTTCTCAGTAGTCCTCATTGTCTGCTATGTTCAGCGAGTCCGATTTTATCCCAGGCTTTTTCAGACCCAGGCCAGCTGGCCTTGGTGAGTTCCCGATAGAACATCCCCATTGTCTCAGTGTGTGGGTGCACCCCTCGCGGTCCTGAGTTCCTTGCTCGTGCTCTCTCTCCTTCTGCTCCTGATTTGGACCTTGGGATTTCAGTACAGTGGCACATTCCTTTAATCCCAGCACTCAGGAAGCAGAGGCAAGTGAATCTCTGTAAGTTCAGGGCCAGCCTGGTCTACAAGAGCTGGTTCCAGGACAGGCTCCAAAGCTACAGAGAAACCCAGTCTTAAAAAAAAACAAAACCTCCCCTGGTCAAGTAAAATAAGAGACAGCAGTGTACAGAAAGTAGAGAATTGCAACACAAAGAGGGGATTACCAAAGCATGCCCACTAGCAATCAAAGAAAAACTTCTGAGAGCATCAAAATTCTTTTAATGTATTACAGATGAAGAAATCCCAATAAAACCATCTTTGGACTCCTTGGCAGAAACCCTACAGATTAGAACACAGAATAAAATACTTAAATTACTGTAGTTGAAGAATAACTGTGGAGCAAGAACACCATAGCAAAGCATGTCTGTCACCCAGAAGGGCTGTAGAAACAGCAAACTTTCCTGCATAGACAAGGCAAAGTTCAAAACCTCTTGACATTTACAGGAAATGTGAAAGGGAAGTTTTTTAAACTGGAAAACATGGGCCATTATTAATAGCATAAGACTTATTAATGACAGACTATAAACCCAACTATTGAAATAATACAGGTTGCCGCAGTGTGTTGCTCTTCATTGGCAGCTTGGCTGGATTTACAGAAGCCTAGGAGATGCATCTCTGGCTGTGTCTGTGGAGATATTTCCAGGGCAGTTTAATTATGGAGGGAAGAGTCACCCCGAATGTGGTGACATCACCCCATAGTTTGGATCTTTCTCTACTTTCTGATTTAAGACACCCGTGATGAGCCACCTCGTGGTCCTTCCCTGCCATGATGGGTCCTCTGAAACGATGAACCCAAATAGATCCTTCCTTTTTCGAACAGCTTTCATGAAGTGCTTTTATCACAGCACTAAAAATATTCTATAACTAAAATGTTTGTGTTCAATGGTTTTTGTAATGATGTGCAGGGTGAGAGGGAACCATAGATCTCATGGCGGGGGACAAACAGGCCATCACACAGAGCTTACACTGGAAGGAAGTTTATTGGGGAAGGGAGGGGAGAGAGAAGAGAGAGAGACAGAGACAGAGAGACAGAGGGAGACAGAGATGGGCCTCCTCGGAGAAGCAGCAGAAAAAAAGCAGGAGTGGGTAGAGCTCGTCTCTTAAAGGGACCTTTGCACCTGCATTTAGAGTCAGGGTACTACCTGTCATGCATGCAAGGGTGGCCACACTGTCTCTCCCAGATCCCCAGGTCAGGTTTGCGTTTGCCTGGATGATAACAGTTTTAAGCCTAATGCAAAAGTGAAAAGACAAAATCATTGATAATGGCCACACCCGTTACTTTTCCTTGCTGTGGCTAGTACCTGACATAATGTAAGTGGAAGATTTATGTATTTTGGCTCATGATTTCAGAGGATTCAGTCCCTTTGTTTCTGGGCCCACTGTGAGCAGAACCAGCAACATAGTGGTGAAAGTTTATGGCAGAGGAGATTCAAACTTTGGTGTGTGGGAAACAAAAAGAGGGACATAGAGAGAGGATGCCAGAGAAAGCTGTGACCCCAAGGAACACACTGTCACTATTTTATCCAACTATGCCCTACCTCCCACCAGCACAATCTTCATATTGAGTCCATCAATGGTTTAATAATATTTATTGTGTCAATTCTCATGAGCTCATGTCTGGAGGTGACCTCGCACCCATATTGAGAGATATGCTAGGTGTTTCCTAACCTACTCAAGTTTATAGCCAAGATTAATGATAACAAAGTCCACCCCTTCCAAGCCTGGCACCCCAAAACATCACTTTAAGCCACACTATTCCACCTCTGAGCCTTGTGTCTCTTTCATAATGAAAAAATCCAGTTGTCCACCCAACCCAATCCAACTGCAAAAGTCCCAAAGCCTTAGCAGTTCCAACATTATAAATTCAGACTCCTCTGAGACGCAAGACAAACTTTCAGCTGTGAACACCTATGAGCATATAAAAAGTGCATGAGAATGGCGGAGCTGGTCCTGCCCCTCACTGGCTGCAGCACTCAGGAGAGCAGGCCCTGTACCTCATCCTGGGCAACACAGTAGAAATGACCCTGTTGGCAGAGGCTTAGGTGAACCAGCCCTGAGAGTGTGATAGCAGGAAAGTTGACCACTCCCCTGTCTACCTGTCATGTGGTACCCTCCCACACCCACCCCTTGCCACTTGCAGCAGATGGAAGAGATGACCATGGAGTCAAGAAAGAAGGAAAGCTGGCCCTGCCCCTCACCAACTGCAGCAATTGGGAGAGCAAACCCTAACCCTTGCCTGGGCAAAACAGTAGAGCTGGTGTTGTTGGTGTGGTGGAACCAGCCCCAGGGGCAGGAGAGCAGGAGAACTAGCCCTGCTCCTAGGTGCCTACTGCAGTGGGTGAGCTAGCTGGGGCAGTGCTGGAGAGCCTCCCCTGGCGCTGATGATGAGGGAAAGCTGGCAGGCTGCCCAATCCAGCTACCATCCCAGCCCAGAACCAAGGCTATGATTTGGTCCACCCCAACATCTATCCCATCTATGAACCTGCTAGAGTACTGAAGTGGCTGGACCTGCAGATCCAAAGCTGCAGGATCTCCATGACATGGGCAAGGACAGGATATCCAAGAGGAGTCCCGGTGAGGCTCAGTATAAATGGTGTAGTAGAAACCAGAGCCCTCAAACCAGATCTATAACTCATTGCAATGAACACTTACAAGTAAAGATGTACAGACTAAAGGGTATTTTGTGTGATTCACTGTGTCTCACTACAGCTTCCATGCTGAGACTTTAGTTTGCTTGGTTTTGTTGTTATTGCTGGTTTTTGTTTATCTTTCAAATTTTATTTTATTTTGCTGGAGGAGGTTGCAAAGGCAGAGAGCAGATATGAAGGGATGGGGAAATGAATATATATATATAATATATATATATTATATATATTATACCATTCTATAAAACTGTGACACAGAGTAATCATTTCCATACCAGCAGCAATAAATGGAGGAACAGAGAAAAAGGATCAGATCACAGAAAAAAAAAACTCAGCAGGTAGCACACAATGGAGGCTGCAAGGCCAATATCTAGGGTATACCGCATCACTGCACTAGTGCCAAGAGGCTTGGGCAGTTGAGCTCCTAGAGTCTCACCATTTGTAACCCGCTCGGCCTCCCTCTAAAGCTGGTTCCCCTCTGAGCCAGAATTCGGTATCCATGGCACCACCAGCATCCTGGAATTCCATCGCAGCTTTGGCTTTCCCTTAATAGTTCACACATCACACTCTCAGGGGGTCTCTGAAGAGAATACAACTCTGCTCCAGACTTCCTAGCTCTCCTCAGGAATCACAGTGAAAAATTCTATGATCCAGGAACCTTTTTATCCTGGAGGCACCACATGAACGCCAGCTCAAGCAGTCGCAGGGCGCCCAAGGGTCTTGACTTCAACAGCCTCTGAGGGCC
The DNA here is from genome assembly GCA_025134845.1 of Neodon shergylaensis. Taxonomy (NCBI): domain Eukaryota; kingdom Metazoa; phylum Chordata; class Mammalia; order Rodentia; family Cricetidae; genus Neodon; species Neodon shergylaensis. The sequence continues at coordinate 3,367,963 of JABTXL010002812.1, forward strand.
TTGGCAAATGAGGCTGGGAAAGCACTTGCACTGATGGCAGGATGCCCTCGGGGCTCATTCACTCACAGGAAAGTCTTTCAAATTAGTGTACTAGTTTGCACCCTTGAACTTACAATGTAAAGAGGTGAGTCTGGCCAGTGAATAGAATTTTGAAATGCCCTCAGGAAAATTTCTATTTGTTGGCCACAGTAATTTTCTGTTGGTTTGGTTTGGTTTGGTTTGGTTTAGTTTGGTTTGGTTTGGTTTTTCTCAACTTGTCTGCCTCCATCAGATTGGCCAGTAGGCAAGTCTGAAGGCATTTTCTTCATTAATGATTGATGCAGAAGGGTCGCACCCCTGAGGTTGAAAAATCCTTGAGTCACAAACTAATTAACAGTGGTCTCCATGGCTTGTACTTCAGTTCCTGTCTCCACGTGCCTGCCTTGAGTTTCTGCCCTGACCTCCCTCAGTGATCAGTGATAAAGCTTGATATGAGAGTTGTAAACTTGAAGCAAATCCTTTCCTCCCCAGTTACTTTTGGCCATGGTGTTTTGTCATAATAGAAACACTAAGACACTATTGTCCTAGTGCAGTGCTTGGCTTCTTCTTAATGGTGTTACTCTCTTTAACAACCATGCACTCACTGATCACAGATTATAACTTGACTCTATTCTGGTCAAACTACACATCTTTCATGATGGGGTGTGTAGTGATGTAGAGCATCATGGTGGGGTGTGTAGTGATGTACAGCATCATGGTGGGGTGTGTAGTGATGTAGAGCATCATGGTGGGGTGTGTAGTGATGTAGAGCATCATGGTGGGGTGTGTAGGGATGTAGAGCATCATGGTGGGGTGTGTAGAGACGCAGTGCATCATGGTGTGTGTGTGTGTGTGTGTGTGTGTGTGTGTGTGTGTGTGTGTGTTTGTGTGTGTGGTGATGCAGACCATCATGGTGAGAGGGCGCAGTGATGTGAGCGGAGAAAGCCTTAAGCAGCACTGCAATTGATCAGGGATGAGTAATAAAATGACTTGCACATCAGAGGAGTATTTAGTTCTCTTCTCCCCCTCCCGTGTTAAATGAGGATTCTACAAACCCAAGTAGGTTGGTCAACAAACTAAGTATAAATACCTTGTTGCTATGGATTTCCTGGTTTCATGAAAAAGAAAATGCATCAGACCCTAAAACTAGCTGTGCATATTTTAAAAATCCCTAAATGGAAATAGGGGCCAAAGCAGCCAGTGTCTCTTAGAAGGGCATCGAGAATGGGATGCATTCAGTGCCGGATGTCTGTCTGCATCCCCGAAGAACAGTGCATCCTCCTGCCTCTCTGAATTCCTGAAATCATGACTGCTTTTGTAAGGTGGGGGAGGGGATAAGCAAGCTTCCAGGTTCTGATTTTTCCTCTAGGTGACTATTTCGTTCCATGGTGTTAGATTCTTTTCCTCGCTCCTTCTGTATTTCATTTAAGCCTGGTGGTTTCTTAATCTACAATATTCATTGCCATCTTGAAACTAATTTGAACATTTTCTGGCTTGAATCCCATCTACATATAATTAATGCACTGTGGTGATAATTCTAAAGGACTTCTCAAAAGGGACGGAGCAGGTTCCAGGGCTTTGGGGTTTTAGTAAGTTGCCTGACCTCTGCCAGCCTGTACCACCTCCCCTGAAACACAAGATGCTAAAATAGGCCTGGAAATTAATTAGTGATCATAAAAAAGTACATTATAAACATGTCTGGAAATCTCATAGTAAAACACATCATCTTATACAGTTACTATGTGCCAATAAAAATATGTCTTTAATAAAAGGTGTATACATACAGCAGGCTCACGTCTTCTCTGTGTTCCCAGCAGCACCGTGGCAGGGTTTCTGAGCCTCAACACCTCCACCTCGGGAATGGCAGTCACAACAAATTCAATGGACAAAACGGTGCCTGGGAGTTTCAACAGCAGGACCCTGGTCCCAAACTTGATGATTGTCATCTCAGGACTGATTGGACTGACAGGAAACGCTATTGTGTTCTGGTTCCTGGGCTTCCGCTTGCGTAGGAACGCCTTCTCCGTCTACATCCTAAACCTGGCGGTGGCTGACTTCCTATTCCTCCTCTGTCACATCATAGACTCCACGCTGCTTCTCCTCAAGTTTTCCTATCCCAACATTATCTTCCTCCCGGCCTTTAACACCGTCATGATGGTTCCCTACATAGCAGGCCTGAGCATGCTCAGTGCCATCAGCACCGAGCGCTGCCTGTCTGTCCTGTGCCCGATCTGGTATCGCTGCCGCCGCCCGAAACACACATCAACTGTGGTGTGCGCTGCGATCTGGGTCCTGTCCATGTTGATCAGCATTCTGAACCGGTATTTCTGTGGCTTCTTAGATGCCAAATTCGAAAATGACAACCGGTGTCTGGTATCTAACTTCTTCACTGCCGCGTGCCTGATATTTTTGTTTGTGGTCCTCTTTCTGTCCAGCCTGGCCCTGCTGGCCAAGTTGTTCTGTGGTGCTGGTCGGATCAAGCTCACCAGACTGTACGCGACCATCATGCTCACGGTGCTGGTTTTTCTCCTCTGCGGCTTACCCTTTGGCATCCACTGGTTCCTGTTAATCTGGATTAAGACTGATTATGGCATATTTGCGTATGGCCTTTATCTGGCATCTCTTGTTCTGACTGCCATCAACAGCTGTGCCAACCCCGTCATTTACTTCTTCGTGGGCTCCTTCAGGCATCAGTTGAAGCATCAGACCCTCAAGATGGTTCTCCAGAGGGCTCTACAGGACGCCCCTGAGACGGGCGAAAATGGAAGCAGTGTCCCTCAGGACACCACGGAGATGTCCAACAGCAGAGTGGAGCAGTGAGGAAGAGTACTGCCTGGACCTCAGAGGTGACTTTGGAGCGATCACCACTCTGTGCCCTTGATGGCTGGCTGCTCTCCTCTCAGCCCTGTGTCCTGACACGCCTCAGTGGCTCACCAACGTCTTCAACAGATCACCATTGACTTAGTTTTTTCTACCTTTCCTGAGTAAAACTATTTATCTGAAAGTATCCTGTCTTCATCCTCCTTGACATAAACAGAATTCTCAAGCTAACTTCTGAGGCTTTCTTGCTGTTTCTTTGCAACTTTGTTGCCATGGAAATAGCCCCTGTCTAAAACCATGACTCTCTTGTTTGCGATTGTTCTGTACCGGACAGTAAAGATGAAGGAGCCCCATGGTTTCCTGGGAACCACGCTGAGGAGACAACACCTTCTGCAACAGCAAAAGTGTTTGCGATCATTATGCTGATGGCGCTGATAGTCGCCCTCCGTCGTGAGACTGCTGTACAGTTTACAGAGACAGATGCCAAGACCCAGGCGCTGCGCTGCCTCGCACACTCCCACAGCCCTGTGATGCAGCAGAAGAATCCCGGGGCTCCAGTCAGCTGACCCCAGCAGTCACAGATCTTGAAATAACTGGGATGTGTACGCTATGAGTTCTAGATTAGGAAGAACGGTTAGGCTATGTTCTCAAGCTGGTTCCAATGACCGCCTTAGAGCTCGTGTCCATCCACAGAAACACAAACAGGAAACGGAGTTAGGAAATGTCACTGGTCTGATTGATCTTATTCCCTAAGAAATCTGGGACCTGTTTTCTGAACAAGGTTGTGGGATTTTACCTTCCTGTAATCACAGCCTGAATATAAGAACCATACTGATTAAGAAAGACCCAGAAATGTATCCTCTCCACCATGCCTGTAATTAAAATGAGCAGATTCTCCTTTACGTGACTGACAGCTGCCGGGATTTGGAGAGGCTGCTGTGACATGTTCTTTCTGATTTTTTTTTTCTTTTTGGTTTTTTGAGACAGGGTTTCTCTGTGGCTTTGGAGCCTGTCCTGGAACTAGCTCTGTAGACCAGGCTGGTCTCAAACTCACAGAGATCCGCCTGCCTCTGCCTCCCGAGTGCTGGGATTAAAGGCGTGCGCCACCATGGCCGGGCTGACATGTTCTTTCTGAATGTGGAAATGCTGCAAGTCAGGCGTCAGTATTACCATGACTCTGTTGGCCATAAAAATAGATGTGATTGTGTGCCTAGTCTCAGTCCCTGCTCCCAGCAGTATAGAAGAGGTCTCCTTGCACAGAGCTATCATGCAGGTGCAACTGCCTCTGAATCCATCCAGAATGAAATGCAGATATGTCAAGAGGAGAATACCTCATTTGTAACTATGCAATTGAAGTGCATAAATTGGAAATTTCCTGGGATGCTTGAAATCTAAACTGATGATTCTACAATTTTAACCACCGCGTAAAACTTTTGTGGCAGGGTGGAAAAATAAACAGTCTAGACACAATAAAATGGGTCAGGGAGAAATTCATTGTGGCACTGTTAATAAAATAATAATAAACCTTAAGATTGTTAAAGGAATGGTTATCGGGGGCTGGGTCGCGCACGCGTGCGCTCGCGCGCGCGCACGCGCACACGCACACAATCTTTACTATCCTGGCCTTTGCTGGAGAAGCTGGAGTACCGTGAGCTCTGAGCAGTGTCTGCAGTAGCCCTGACAGACAACTGGCACAGACATACAAAAGCAGCCTGAGCCAGCTCCAAAACAATGTCAGCTCAGAGTCCCTGCACTAGTCAAAACACAGCATCCTTTAGTCCTCCCAAGGATATCTCCACCCCTGCTGGTTCACAGGCTGTAGATTTAAAGAGACAGATAAAAATGGAATGGGGGAATTTAGGAAACAGGGGTAACAAGCAGAATGTACCCCCTTGCCCACCGCAGTCTCTCCTGAGAATAGAGGAAAGAGCTAAGAGTAAATTTAGCCTTTCCTTCCCTGAGAAACCCTTGACTCTAAATGTTGTCATGGCTTCAGAGTTGAGAAGAAGACACCTGAAGGTCTTTGGATCTGCAGGCTAGAGACTGCTTTTTATTTGGCACTGTAGTGAAGTGAGAACTCTGCCGCCGAGCTCTGTCCCCAGCCTTCCACTACCTAGACATCCAGGTTGAACTCTGTAACTCCCTGCTACACATGTGAGCCGAACAGAGCATATGGGCTTCAGAAGCTCTGAGGACAGTGGAGAAAGATGTGGTGTGGCGATGCTTATGCTCTCCCTTTACCTTGTCTGAGTTATAATACCTCTCCAGAAGACTAGTGTCCTCATTAGCGGTGATGGACACCCATGTACTCGTGTGGGTCATCTAGCTACAAACTGCCCTGCCGGTTGTTTTATAGCACTGTATTCTGGTTTATGTGTGGTGTGTGTGTGTGTGCATGTGTGTGTATGTGCATGCGTGTGTGAGCATGTGTACACGCGTGTGCACGTGCATCCATGTGTGTGCATACACGTGCAAGCATGTGAGCATGTGAGTGCACATGTGTGTACGTGTGTGTGTGCATGCGTGTGTGGGCATGTGTACACGTGCGTGCATGTGCATCCATGTGTGTGCATACACGTGCAAGCATGTGAGCGCGCACGCCTGTGGGTGTGTGGGTGTGTGTGTGGTGCTTTTCACCTGTTGTTTGAGACACCCCACCTCCATTAGCCTGGACTTCACCACACAGGCCAGGAGAGTTAGCCTTCAAGCTTCCAGGGATCCTATCTCCCATCCTGTCTCCCGCCTTGCAGCACTGATTACAGGAGTGCACCACCACATCCTGCTTTTCACATGGTGTATTAGTTACTTATCTTGTTATTGCAACAAAATATCTGAACAAAGCAACTTGGGAAAGGAAGGGTCTCTTCTGAGTTATGATTCAAGGTGAGGGCTGTCATGACAAGACTGTCACAGCAGCAAGAGCCTGAGGCTGCTGCCTACATCACAGCCCTTGTCAGGAAGCAGAATAACGAATGTTCCACGCCCATCCGGTTCTCTCCTTCTTATTCCATCCTGGACCAAAATTCATGGAATGGAGACACCCACATTCGAGGTGGGACTTCCCACTTCACTTAACGTAATCTAGATAATCCCTCACAGAGGTTTCCAGAGACTAGCCTAACCCAGATCACCCTTGTCTTCTAGGTGGCTCTAGATCCTCTCAGACAGACAATAAACATTAAGCATCACACATGGTCTTCAGGCTCGCAAACAAGCGCTTTCCTGGCTCAGCTACCTCCACAGGCCCACTTGAGAATTCATTAGCTCAGAAGTGTTATGTAGTGGACTCACATACTAACTTTGAGTTTGTCTCTTTCTTCTCAGTATACTGTCCTTAGGAGCAATCCAAGGTGTAGTGTGCACCAATAGTCCATTGCTGACTCATTTTAATGATAGAGCAGGATTCTACGATAAGATCATACACGTCTTTCCACATGTCACAAGTGAGAGGGTGTTGGGATTCTTTCCAAACTAGCTATTATAAATAAAGATGAGTTCAGAGTGCCTGTACAGAATTTTAAGTGAACATCGTTTTCCATTTCCTGGGATATGTGCCACAGTGGAGCACTGGGTAGAATACGAAGTACATGTTTAATTTTCCAGGAAATGCAGAAGTACTTTCAATAGTGTTAAGCTGTGTTACTTTCCTATTGGCAGTGTGTGGAAACTCAGCTTTCTCCAAACCCTTGCCAGAGTAATTTAGCCATTCTGTGAGGAACACAGCAAGCTCATCCAGTTTCTTAGGAGCCTTCTCTCTGTGGCTTGTAAATGGGACCGTCTTCACATGGACCAACTTCTGTCTCTTTGGACTAATCACGTCTTCTTTTTATTGTGCTTCTTATTTTATCCTTCCACAACTGTTGTATAGCATTTTCTTAGGGATTCAAACACTCCATCCTTCACGGAAGCTCATTAAGAAAACAAGTAGGCCAGTCTGGTGGCATAAGCCTTTAATCCCAGCGCTTGGGAGATAGAAGTAGATAGATCACTGTGAGTTCAAGGCCTCGCTGGTCTCCGTAACAAGTTCTAGGGCAGCCAGGACTCCATAGAGAGATCTTAAATCTCTGTCTCAAATTTTACTCCTAAAATAAATAAATAACAAACAGGTGTATGGGTAAATAAATATTTTGTAAAAAGAAAGAAAGTAAGCAGAAGTTTCAAAATAGCTTCGGGAAGTCCTGGAAGTTGATCAGATTCACTAGGCCCTTTGCCTGCCCAAGAAGAGATAAACAGTAAGGACTGCTGAGAACTACTGTCCGGCAAGCCAAGAAACAAGGAAGTCTCTGAGGCCCAACCACCTGCCTGGAAGAGGCTCAGACCTCCTGGGGCACCTGGACAGGACACTCCCACCTGTGGAGCTGCCTACAGTTGTGCAGTGCATTCCAGCACCCCAGGTTTTGTAAGCTGTCACCCATACTAAGGTGGGTTTTACAGATCCAGCTGTCCTTGAGTCCTTTCTGCTTCTGTAAGTGACCCTTCGTCCATACTCTTGTAGGGAACCCCAACAAAAGCCACTGGTTCACCAAGCTGGACCTTGGTACTTCAGTGGTGTCTGCACTTTGCTCTGTCATCTGCTCCCTACCTGGAGAGAGTAGATGTGGGTGTTTCAACTCCTCAGGAAGGATCTGTCACACAATAACAATTTCATGCAAACGTTGGACTTTAATTGTATCCACTTCCCATCACCCGCTCTTATCTCCCTCCCACCCTGGATACAACTCTTACTGGTTATGACCTACCCTAAGTGGTCACAGTCTGAGATCAGGGGGACTGAGATTTCCACATACAACTACTGGAGGGACACAGTTAAGTCCATAGCAAGGTTTTTATTGTGTATTTGCTGAATTTGTCCACTGAAGAAATCTTCTGAGTATGGTTATTTATTTGTCAGATTTTTATTGCTTGACATGGTCTCCTGAATGAAATACAGATCTTAAGTTAGATCACAGTTCTGGAAACTACAAGTTCAAGCATCAGTCAGGCTCTGGGATGAGTCTCACGATGGATGACTGGAGTGCACATGGAGGAACGATCCCTTATCCAGCCAGTAATCCCTAAGACATGGGTGGGGCCAGGCTTGATCCTTCTGTAACAACTATGCTTCAAAAACCTCAGGGACTTCCTGAGAATGGGATGCCCAGAGCACCTAACAATGTCCCATTGGGCTGCACTTTGTAAAGTTCCACAGAGCCTGTCACCATGGGAACCAAGTGCCAATCACATGAGCTCTCAGAGGGGTAGGAGGATACAATTAAACAGTGTCCAAAACTAGCAATAATATTAGACTGCTTGTAGCAGGAAGAACAGAATCAAAGACTTAAAACTTTATGTATCTACACCACATTAAAATAAATGAATTATCTCTCAAGTGGAAGAAGGAGAAAGAAGAATATGCTCTGTGTGCCTAACCCTTTATATTTCATAAGGGAAGCAAACTGATCCTCTTATTCATAATAATAAATTAAAAACAAATAAAAGGGACTAGTTAGACATTTATGTCACACATGTGGGGTCCTAGGTTCAATCCCTACTACCACAGAAATAAGTGAATAATAAAATAAGTTTGCTATTTGGTGTTAATAATAATGAGAAGAATAAGAATAGATTAGGACTGGGCATGGTGGTACCTTGTCTTTAATCCCAGCACTCAGGAGGCAAAGGCAAGTGAATGTCGGAGTTCAAGGCCAGTCTGGCCTACACAACAAATTCCAGGTCAGTGAAGAATAAACAGTAAGACCCGGTCTCAAAAAAATAAAATTGGTGATGTGGAAAAGGGTAGGAAGTAACGGTGTCTAAAGTGTGGGACTCGGGGATCTCAGTCTGCACATATATCTCTGTCATTTAGGACAAAGGCGAACGCATTGCTGCCAGGACAAGGTAAGTCTTTTTCTAGTAAGCCTTGGGTGGCTCAGTTCTTCATTCATCACTTATAAACCTCCATAGTGCAAGATCACCTCACTTGGCACTGAGCTGAGTTGAGGATCAAAGAGAAGAATCACAGTAATTTTTGAGAAATGGAAAAAAAGCAAGAGGCTTGTGTGCAAGTGGAATTGAGGCAGATGCCAAAAAACATCTCTGTGATGGATCATGGCTCAGTTGACTCTGCTCTCTGATTTGCTCCCACCCCTTGCACAAGAAATCGCAAGATCCATCCAGAGCACTGATAAGCTTCAACTAGCATCCATATCTATTCCAGGCTCAGCAGGCATCTCACAATTTACAAAACCATGCACTCTGCTGTCACTCAGGCTGAGAGAGGATCTTCCCTTTCAGTGAGGGTTAGCTCCCCACCCTTGACTGCAGAATGAAAAAAAAGGTAAGGGCATCAAAAGTAAAGAATTCTTATGACAGGCTCATCGGTAGATTTGACACACTGCAAGGAAGAAGCAGTCCACTTTAAGACAGAGCAATAGAATCTATCCAAAAATAACACTAAAAGATTGACGAATTAAAAAAAAAACAGGCCGTAAGAGCTGAGAGATAAACTTACATGTACCTGGAGTCCCATAGAAAGCAAAGGAGAATAGCCAAAATAAATAAGAATGTTCCAAAATTAGTTAGAGATATCAGAGAAAATGTCTAAGAACATCAAAACCACCCCAGATCCAAATCAGGATAAACATTTTAAAATGTCTACAGATTTCATGTAGTCGTAGTCAGCGAGACTGCCAAACAAAATATCACAGATTGAGCAGCTTTGATAGGAGCCATTTCTTCCTCATACTTCTGGGGGCTGGGGAGTTCATGGTCACCGTGCCCGCTGTGGAGAGCAGGCCTGATGTCGCCTTCCTTTCTTTGTACACAAATCAGATTCCCCCTTAGCAACACCAATCCTACCCTTACGGCACCGTTCATCCTGAAGAACCACCTGAAAACTTTATTTCCAAAAGCGTTCGCATTGAGGATTAAGGCCTCAACGCGTACATTCGGGGGACATGAGTCTCTCTCCTCTGCATATGCTCCACTGAAAGATCAAAGAGAAAGCCTGAAGGTGGCCAGAGAATCCGCAGCAATTGTGCAGAGAAACAAAAACAAAAACACTGTGGAGATAAGAGAAATGGGGTATATTTTTAAAAGAAGAAAGGAAAAGGCCAACCCAGCTCTACAGTCTGAGAATATAATTCAAAGAAGATGACGATTAACTGCATCAAAGTCAAGTCTGAGATGTTCACTGCCCACAGATTATCTCCGCGAGAAAAGATTTGTGAAGGACATCGCGGTGGCAAGCTGAAACTGTGTCCGGGTTAGGTGGGGCAACACATATCTATACATGAGATCCAACTGCACAGAGAGTTTTTCACACGCACAAGTGTGTGTAAAAGTAGTAAATGCTGAAGAACACTATTAACGCCAATTCCTGCTTTGCATATTGTACTGCATGTGTGTAAAATGTCATTGTGGTGAACTGGATGACGAATGCATGGGTCATTTTTAAATGTCTGGTCGCTTCCTGTGGATCTACAATTATACAGCATTAAGAGGACTTTTGTACTATGCACAATAGTTTCAAAATCCTGAAATCAGGATAAATTTAACTAATTATGACTAATATCTGCAAGACATTAATAAGATAAAAAAGATCACCATAGCTGGGGAGATGTGATTGTTTGAGATTCAAAGACTCCTTATCTTTAAAGAGTCTGTGGCCCCAAACAACATCTAAAGACTAAATGAAATAAGAAACACAAACCCCAATTCATGTTTTGCTTTGTTTTATTTGAGGCAAGGTATAACTGGAGGTTTTTCTTCCGCCTGTCAGCTCCCAAAGAACCTTTCCGAAGCTTAATATTAATTACAAACTGTTCGGCCAATGACTCAAGCTGCTTACTGGCTAGCTCTGCATATAAATTAACCCACTTCTGTACATCGCCACCTGCCCCGTGGCTTACGGGTGATGCTCTGACATCTTACTCCATTGGCAACCTGCTGGCTCCTCCCAGACTCTGCCTTCTTTTTCCCTGTATCTTTGCTTGGATTTCCCACCTGGTTCTATTCTGCCTGGCTACTGGCCAAATCACCTTCTCTATTAACCAATGGTAATAAACCATATTCATAGCATACAGAAGGGCATCCCACATCAGCAAGGTTTCTCTGTGCAACCTTGGCTGTCCTGGAACTTACTCTGTAGACCAGGCTAGTCTCTAACTCACAGAGATCTGCCTGTCTCTGCCTCCCAAGTGCTGGGGTTAATGGCATGCACCACCACTGCCCATCCCAATTTATGCTTTTGTAGAACAATAAGGAGTTTAAAATTTACATGGAAATTTAGGGGAGAAGGGAATTATTTTAAGAGTAAGTTCAAAACTATGGAATCGGCTATAAGAATAGACATATGGAACAAGACACAGCCTAAACGAAGCCCATTCATTGTTCATAAACAGATAAGCAACAAAGTATCAAAGTAAGTCAAGTAAGAACTATATAACTATATTTATATAATGGAGACTTGCATTCATTTCCCAGCTGCCCAGACCTGAAAAAATACACAGAAACTATATTAATTCTGACACTGCTTGGCCCATGATTCAGGGGTATTCCTAACTAGCTCTTACATCTTAAATTAACCCATCTCTATTAATCTGTGTGTTGCCACGAGACTGTGGCATACTGGTGTGGCGCACTCTCACGATGCAGGGAGTTCATAGGCAGTTCTAGATGGAGGCTGCCACCCTATTCTTCTCCTTTATCGGAGGTTAAATAAAGGATAGTGTGGGGTGACACGGCATGAGCGTTACTGTAGGAAGGAATCCTAAATCTTGAAACAACAGTGGCAGCCATCTTCTCCTCTCCCATGATATACGCTGGGTCAGGAGACCAGTGGCATTCAGAGAAAGGTCAGTGGCAGGAGCCAAATTTTAACATTGTTGGGTGAGACCCTGACAGTGTGCCTCATGCAGAAACAAACTTTTCTGTGAGTCAGTCCGTGGCGCCAACGTGATGACGCGGCAAATCGCCTTGCAGTCAGTTCCCTTTTGCATCGTAGCATACAACAAGGAAAGGAACATGCGGGCAGCTGTGACCCGGAGCACCTTGGAGACTTTAAACTGACTCCAGAAAGTCGAATATACAAACGAGCTTGTGGAAGGCGAGCAGCTCTCTGAGGGCTCCACAGCTCCCACCAGACATCGCTAATGGAGTGTTCCAGGTCCTTCGAGAAAGCTCCTGACATGCCACTGTGTAGCAGTCACTTAGGCTTTTTGGAGGGGTAGGGGCTGTGCCTGTCATGCACCCTTCCTGCTTTGATCAGTGTGGGTCTGTTTTGAAACAATGTAACAAACAACTGGTTTAGTTGTTTGTTTTCCTGTTAGTATCCTCATCGTATGGGGATGGGGCATTGTGTTGCAGAGACGGCTCAGCAAATAAAGGTATTGGCTGCTCTTCCAGAGGACCCTGGTTTGGTTCCCAGCACCCACATAATGGCCCAAAACCGTCTGTAACTCCAGTCTACTGGGATCTGACACCTTCTTCTGGCCTCCACTGGCATTACACACACATGGTGCCCAGAAACACATTCAAACACTCCTACAAATAAAAATAAAAATAAGTAAAATTTCTAAAAGTTTTTAATATTCTTATTATTTAAAATCCTTGTCTTTTATACTATATTTCTGTTCTATATATCATTTTATATCAGTTGTGACCAGTAATATAGACATTAGATTTCACTTTAAATCCTCACGAGAAAAAAATTACTAAACATAAATTTGGCTAGACCTTATTTTATGAATTTTAGAACATGTTTGTAGCAATGAGGATGTTTCTTGTTTCATTGAAAATGTAAATTACTTCCTCCCAGATAGCTATTAAGATTACATTTCTCATAATCTGGTGTCCTCTTATGTTCTGCACTAACACTGAATGAACTTCTTGACTTCTTTTTTAAAAAGTTACACACGGTGCTCTGCTTTCATTTGTGTTGCTGACATAAAATATCCTGACAAAAAGCAACTTAGGAGAGAAAGGGTCTATTCAACTGAACATTCTAGGTCCGCGGCCATCACTGCAGTCATGGCAGCGGGAGCTTGAGACAGCACATCCACAGTCCAGAGCAGAGAGAAAGGAACGCATGCCTGCCGGCCACCCACCCAATTGCCTGCTGGCCTGCTTGCCAGCCAGCCCACTCACCTGCCTGTGGGCTCTCCTGCCGGCTGCTCAACTGCAGCCCGCCCACCGGCTCCCCTGCCGGCCGGCCGCCCGCCCGCCCGCCGGCCTGCTCTCCTGCCTTCCTCCCTCCTCGTGCTCAGCTGAATTTCTGTGCTCATACACAGTTCAGGACCCCTTACTTTGTGAATGGTCCTGCCCACAGTGGGCTGGATCACTTAAATTAGCTAAGACCATCTCTAACAGACACACCCACAGGCCAACAAGATGTGGACAATCCATCACTGAGACTCTCTTCCCGGTGATGCTGGATTGTATCAAGTTGACAGTTAAAGCTATCCATTATACATGGTTTCCTTCGGATTTAATTTTTTAAAAAGTTCTAAAATTAGATTACGGACTAGGGAACTGGCTCAGTAGTCAAAGCGCTTGCCCCACACACTAAACAAAACCCTGGCTCAGTGGCACACGTGTATAACTCCATCATTGGGGAGGCGGTGACAGGTTGCTAAAGATCACACTGGCCAGACAACTCAGACAAATTGAGACCCTGTCTCACACACACACATGTATACGCACTCGTACACGCACACACACACGTGCATACACCCACACGAACATACATACACCACACAAAAGTTTAGAAATTAAATAATTAATGCAATTAGATTGTTAAGATGTTTGGCCCATTCTGATAATACTAATCTGCTCTATTTGCTTGTATTACACAATAATGTCCACTAGAGGACGCACACGGCAAATTAAAGAAGGCTTGAAATGTGACTAGCATCCCAAACCAAGTCAAGTTTGCAAGCCTGTTTATGTGATGGTTCTTATACAGGTACAGTGACATCATGGAGAAGCAGCCATGGTGGCAGAGATTAAAGTCACGCACAGGCCTACAGCAATCTCACCCCGACCAGACTTGGTCTGGCTTCTAGACTGCTGTTCTGTGTCTGAATAATCCTAATGTCCCCAAAAAATCCATATTCTAAGAGCTTGGTCTGAGGGCCGTGTAATTGGGAGGTGAGGGGACTGTGAGAGGTGAGGTCTAGTAGGAGATCATTGGTCATTAAATGTGTGATCCTGTAGAAAACTGTCCTCCTCCCCTGCTCGCTCCTCTGTGTGTGTATTCAATGCCAGTATTTTGCTTCTACATATCCTTCACCAGATACAAACCAAATGACATCACCTGATCACACACTTGAACCCCCAAAACTGCTTAATTGTTCTTTACAAAGTCAGCAGTCTCCCGGCATTTTATTGCGTCAATGCAAAACTAGCTAATCGACATATACATTGTAAACAACAAAGACAAGCATCTGGTTCCCTGTTGTGGTACCATCCGTCAAGGACGCCAGTAGCCCTGGGTAACAGCTGGAACCTTGTATCCAGACAATGGCATCAGTTCATCCTGACTAAAATCGACAGTGACTTTTGATATAAGTACTTGTCGCCCTTGCTCAGAGTGCCTTTGCTGGTACCATGGTCAAGGGTTCAAAGTCAGAGTCAAAAACAAGATGTGGCAAATGAGATATGTGAACTGCAAATATTAAGTACTATCTTAACATTGATGGCCAAGGCACCTCTCTCCTCGCCCTAGTCCCACCCCTGCATGATATATATGAATCATCTCCACAAAACCACATATGGCGCCATGCTGGGCCAAGGGGCCTTTGAGCAACTAAAGGAGAAAACCCCGGGCACATGGACCCCACTGATCAAATCATATGCACACCATGTGGTACTGATAGCAGCGCTGAGGTCACCTCTGCAAGCTGAGGATCCAGGTATCCTCAAGGCAAGGACCACTCGAGTGGAAAGTCCTCAGTGACTGAAACACTTGACTCAAGAACTGAAAGACAGGATCAGGCTTGGGTCCACTCAACATCCCTCAGAGGCCCATTGGGAGCATTGTATCTCACAAAAAGAAGATGGTTCTTACACTGGGGTACAAAATAAGAGTTTCCCCGGCCCTGGACAAGATGGCTACCCCCTGCTCTCCTGTTCTCATGCCAACAGACCATCACAGAAAGACGTGGAAGCAACAAACCCTCGTCATCATGTGAGGGGAGGGGAGGGTGACCGTCAGCATCACCGAGGGGATGATTGTTGCTACAGGGTGAGGACCGTGGGCGTGAGTTTACAACCTGCTGTCTCTGTCTATTTTTATTCCAGCTTGGACTGTAAATGATAAAAATACAGCCACGGCGGCCTGCCGAGGAGACAACAAAAAGGAATTAAGACTCTCGGGAACTCTCTTCTCTGTTCTGCCAGACTAGCCAAGACGCTGGCTAAGGTGGAAAGAGTCCACAGTGGGCTACTTAGAGGGATGATGATCTCAGAGCCTGATTTAAAGGCTCCCCTGGTTTTTCTGACCACCGTGAGCTTGGAAATCAGTGGCTTGGACCACTCTCTGGTAGAGAATGGGTTAGATCTGTATCTGTACGATCTTTGTGTGATCACAAAATGAAATTTCAAGATCTCTCCCGGTATCACAAGTCTAACACCCAGCTAATTACTCATTACAAACTAATAGCCACTTAGTTTTAAAGCGCTTGATTTTCAATTAATCCTGGGATGACTATTCATTGCCAGAGGAACTGACTGCAGCCATTTGTGAAAGTGACACATTTTCTGAGTACGACGCGTGTTTTATTGATTTTACTTCATGACATGCTGATGACTCGCTCTAATGTGTGTAGGTCACTATATTAGTCAGAATAGACAAGGTGATGCTGTGGCAACAAGCTCCAGTATCTGCGATTCGGTACAGCAAGAGCCTGGTCCTCCAGCTCAGCGCTCAGATTGGGCTCACTACTGCGGGACACTCTCTAGAATCGGTTGTGTTATCCCACACGAGAAGAAGCCACTGAGGGCCAGTTTTGCTGTATGCTTGGAATGGGGTCCTAACTGCACACAGGAAGACCAGCAGTGCTACAATAGTTAAATAAAATGTATAGGATATGGGAAGGTAGGAAAGAAAATATAATTACATGTTCGTGTGTTCATATATTTGTATACAATGGGTTTTGCTTGTTTCTTTTAAATCACTGAGGATGCAAGTTATTTTGCATGATTTAAATTCTTAACTTTACATTTAGCTTGCATCCATATGGTAAGCAAAGAAAACACAAAAGCTCTCAATCTCGCGCCCAAAAGGTAGCCACGTGTGTTCTTAAAGCTGGGGTCACTGTTTGCATTTATCTCGTGTGTTTGTTCTGCTCATCAATGGAGATTTCATTCTATCACTAATAATTTTGGTTCGCTTTCAGGCAAGGCATTTCTCTCCGGGCCTCCATTATTCCATCTCTAAAATAAAGACATTTGAAGAAAGTGCATCTAAGATGCCTTTCACCTGAGGATGTGCAAGCACACAACTCTACGAAATCTATTCTCTCCTTCTCCTTTTCCCTCCACAGCTGCACCCAGGACCATTAACACCTTGCAGAACAGACTTTGTGCCAGCCTCACGTCTACTTCCAAGGCCCAAGGCAGCTTGCAGTGCTCAGCCATCCTGATAGCGCCACCTAGAGTCCGTGAACACTGTGATGTACAAGCATGATTATAGCCCTAAGACTCGGGCCAAAAGCACAGAGTGCTAGGAATTCTAACTTTGGTTAGAAAACAACACTGAAGTCACTTTCCCAGTATATTCTGAAGGCTTTAGGACATTTTATTTTATTATATGTATTCATTTAATGTTATGTGTGTTTTGTTTATATGTGTGTGTGCAACTCATGTGGGGTGTGCGATATGTGTGTGTATCTGTGTGTCTGGTGTGTGTGTGTGTGTGTGTGTGTGTGTTTGGTGCCCACAGAGGTCAGAAAAAGGTATCAGATACTCTAGATTCTATAGTTACCTCCATGTGGGAGCTGGGAATCAAAGTTGGGTCCTCTGGAAGAGCAGCATGCTCTTAACCACAGAACCATTGCCTCAGCCCTGGCTTTTTCGCTTACAGTTGTGCACCCTTTTGCTCAGGACAGCTCCCAGAACATAGTTACAGACTCAGTATTTGCCATTTCAATAAGTGAGTCTAACCTCAACTCCACCCCCGTTTTAGAGCATGCTTCAGAACTCACCATCTGCTTCTCTAGCAACAGAGAAATGATTACCTAATGAGATACTGCAGCCCACTGCTTCTCCCAGAAGCAGGCCTACCTGGAGAACGATGCTGCCCAACTCTACTCAAACCGCTAACACAGCCACTGTGTTAGAGGGACCGAGAGATGAGCAGTCAAGACAGTAAACATCAGCTCTGAGAGAGGAAACGCAAGCTACAACGACAACCACCTCTCAGGTGCAAACTGTGCTTTGCTTGACAAGACATTTATGTCTGTGCTTAAAATCCTGCCTTGAAGATTAGGTGAGGACAAGATTTTCTGAATTCAGTGTTTTATGTCTAAGGTTTTCAGCACAGAAGCCAGCGGGTGGTGTACATGCTGCTTAATGCTGCACATCCTGCAGAAACTGAGGCTGATTCTGCGCTGGAATAAACCACTGACACATCTAAGGCTCTGTCACTGCCTCCTTTGACAACATAGAGACTGTTCTATAGTGTAGAAAGGGACTTGGCAGCAGACCGTGTGTGGTGAGGACAGTGCGTAGAAATCCTTCCTTTACCACCATGGGACAGCAGAGACCCAAGGCATGCCTAAGACCTAAGTAAGAAGCATGGCTGTAAGCCCAAAGGTAAGCCTTGCTCACCATGAACAAGAGTCCTTCAAAAGTCGCCTAATGATGACACTTTACTCTCTGTCTTAGATAGGGTTTCTATTGCTGTGGTGAAACGCCATAACTAAAGAAACTTGAGGAGGAAATGGTTTATTTGGCTTACGCTTCCACATCCTGTTCATCATTGAAGGAAGTCAGGACAGGAGCTCAAGCAGGGCAGTGGTGTAGGAGGTTCTTTTGTCTATGTGTTGTCTTCATTGGTTGAATAAAGAAACTGCCTTGGCCTTTTGATAGGGCAGCAGTTAGTAGGCGGAATAGACAGAACTGAATTCTGGGAGGAAGAAAGTAGAGGGAGAGAGCTGCCATGGAGTCGACAGATCAAACATGCTAAATCTTTCCCAGTAAGCCACGACCTCGTGGTGACATACAGATTATTAGAAATGGGTTGAATCAAGGTGTGAGAGTTAGCCAATAAGAGGCTAAAACTAATGGGCCAGGCAGTGTTTAAATGAATACAGTTTCTGTGTGATTATTTCAGGTGTAAGCTAGCTGGGTGGCTGGGACAAACAAAGGGACTCTCTCCCTCAACAGGGCAGGAACCTGGAGACAGGAGCCATCAGATGCTTACGGTTTGTTGACCCTGCTTCCTGGCTTGCTCAGCCTGCTTTCATACAGAACCACCAGGCCGGGGATGGTACCACCCACAATGGGCTGGGTGCTCCCCCATTAATCACTGGTTAAGGAAATGCTCTACAGCATTAGCTTATGAGGCAGTTTCTCAGTCAGGATTCCCTCCTTTCAGATGACTCTAGTCATCATGAAACTCTCCAGCACACTCTCTAACTGTCTGGCATTCTTCTTGTGAATGGTAAGGCTAGAAAAGACTTCAAAAGGCATCAGACAACACACATCTGTTGCCTCTGAAACTGACACGGTCCATCCTGAATGAAGGAAGCTTGTAAGACTTAAGAAGCTGCATACGGGGCTCAGGAAATCCATGAAACTTACAAGCCTCAGGAAGTAGAGAAAGACGTAGGATGCACTCGGCCCCTCCCAAGATTTTATAAGCAGCAAAGAGTTGCTGGGAAGAGACTTCCATGGAGCCGTATGAAATGATACAGGGGGGGTCCTTCTGTCGCCTGTGCTCATTTAAGCTTCACCCACACTTCTGGGAGTAACCCCAGCTTCATTGGTTGACCAAGCTAGACTCGGGTGATATTGCTTCTTTGATCTGTCATCGACCCCTTATCCAAGGTAAAGAGAAGCTTGCTCACCTCTCCTCAGGAGAAATCACATAGCACCTACACTTCACCATTCTTCCCTTTGACTGGGCCCAGAAAAGAGAACAAGTTATTTACCCTAAATCAAACGGCTATGTGGGTCCTGAAGGAGCAGAACAAACTCCATTTTGAGAAAGAACTGGTGTGAATGCAGCCCGGCAAAATCATAAACGTTCCCAAGAAACTGCCCTTTCTGGTACTGATTAACCTCTGTTCTGACTGTTTTAAAATTCCCCTATACCCCAGCCAATGAATTCTAAAGTTGTATACTTTTACCCAATCCCGAAACATCAAGGCTTGTGCTACCCTGCTTGTGGTTTCCCCCTTTAAAATCCCCTTACCCTGAAGACTCGGGTTATTCTCCCCAACCTGTTGTGGTGTGTGATGGTTTGCAGTCCCAGTTGGCTAACTTGTAATCAATAAACCCCGGTGTGTTTGCATCAGATGCTGGCTCTGTGGTGGTCTCTGAGGGCCCCGTGACACAGGCACAACAGGTACAGAGAGTGTGGTGCTTTGGTCGGGATGTCCCACACGGTCCCAGAAGTGTAAAGACTTGGTCCCCAGTTGGTGCTGAGGAGGCTTCCACGGTGTGGCCTTGTTGGAGAAGGTAGGACACTGAGCGTGGGCTTTGGGAGTTTAAAGACTCATGCCATTTCTAGTTCCCTCTCTCTGCTTCCTGCCTGTAGTTCAAGGTGGGAACCCTCCGTGTCTGCTCCAGCCGGCATGTCTGCTCCCTGCTGCCTCCACTCCACCATCAGGAACCTCTGGAACCCTAAGTCCAAATAAGCTCTCTCTTCTGTGGGTTGCCTTGGTTATTGTGTTTCATCACAGCAAAGAAAAGTGACTAACTCACAGAGTCTGACTTAAAACCCACGGGGTTGTTTCATTGAGCCTTTGACTGGATGTGGGAGGTAGGTGGCTTTAAAAAAAAAAAAGAATTCATTGGGGCAAGCCATGGCTTCAAATCCCAGCTCTTAGAAGCAGGAAGACCAGAAGTTAAAAGGCAGACTTGGCTACATGAAACCCTGTCTTAAAAATAATAATCATAATTATCATAGGACAATCTAAACTCTTTGTGTCTAAAACTTTATAGAAAAGGTCATACATTGTGATGCTTTTGTTTAAAAATGAGAGAAAGAAGGGGAGGATAAAAGAGTCGAGGAAGAGTAGAAAAAAGAAGGAAGGGAGGGAAGAGGAGGGAAGTAAGCAAGTGACAGCCAGGGGATTGGGATATGAACGAAGATTCCCGAGGCCTGGTCTCCAGGCAGCCTCTGGGGCTGTTCGCCTTCCTAGCAACTGAAGCTATGCTGCATTGTTTAAATGCTCATTTTGTTCCGAATCAAAGACGAAGGATGAACTCCCAAGACAAAAGGCATTTCCTCACAGGGCTCAGATAAATCAGAACTCAAGGACAGGAGAGCCAAGGGTGAGCAATCCCTCAAAAACCATCTGCAGAACAATTAAGCATTGTCAATAGCACGGCTGGCTTCTGAAGGGCAGGCTGGGAGAACCTCAGCACCAGGAAGTCAGGCAGGCCCTGGGAAGCAGCACAGGCAAGCATTTCACCTTGCCCTTGAAGCTTCAGTCCTGAGAGGGAATAAAGGAGTCACGAGTCGAATGCTGGCAGATGCCAGGGAAATGGAGCAAGCTGAGGTGGGTAAGGATACAGATGTGTTACAGCAGACAAGAACTTTCCCTCTTAAGAACAGCAGCAGAGGAAACCAACTGATGGGTGATAAGTAACATCTGTCCTCAGTAGTGAGGCTAAGAATAAGGGCTTTGGTAAACTGGGCACATCCTGTCTCTAAACACCGCTTACTACCCAGTTCTGTCTGGCCACTGCCATAGATGGATGGGACTGTTGCCAAATTTTCCAGCGTTTGTAATGTGTACTGGGGACTGAGGCTGTATCTCAGTTGGTAGAGACCTTGCCTACTATACACAAAGCCCTTAGTTCATCCTCAGCACCACGCAAACAGGAAGGGTGGTGAATGCCTTTAATCCCAGAACTCAGGGGTGGAGACAGGAGGACCAAGGTCAGGGTCAGCCTGGACTGTGTGGTGAGCTCAAGGCCAACTTGGAATATAAAAGACTTGTCGCCGAATACACAGAAAAAAATAGTTTCATAACACGTACGAGAGAGAGAGAGAGAGAGAGAGAGAGAGAGAGAGAGAGAGAGAGAG
>JABTXL010002812.1:3389048-3443941 GCA_025134845.1 Neodon shergylaensis
GAGAGAGAGAGAGAGAGAGAGAGAGAGAGAGAGAGAGAGAGAGAGAGAACGGAGGAGTTAAAATATGCCCAGATTTTTTTTGATGATGGCAACTAGTTAAGAATTCCCTTCTGGAGTCTGGATCCAGCCTCTTGTTTCCATTTTGCCCTCTGACCTGGGGCACCATACATAGTGAGGAAGGGCTCTCCTGGAAATTCCTGAGCTCCTGTTTTCACCCACCTGCCCTACTTTATGACATCACACACACACACACACACACACACAAACTTTTCTCTACTTTGTTCCTCATCTAAAATGGGAGGAGAAGGGGGGAAAGGAAGGAGCCTACAGAATTTCATCAGACAGTGTCTGGCTTTCTACATCTGTACGGAAGGAAATTAGCAAGGCATCATGGGACAACTGCGATCTCTAGAAGCCAAGTGTCCAGCAGATGCCTGTATCCCCTCCCCCGACTCATGTCCCCACTGGACCAGCAAACTTGTCCACAGGGAGCAGACTGTCGCCCTTCCCTGGCAGCCTTCTCCCCAGCAGATGGCACCACCTCTAACCCAACTAACTACCCAACTTTCCAAAACTCTAGCCCTCATCCTAAACTCCTCCCTCCTCCCCCTCTACCCTCATCTAACCACAAACCCTTGTCTCTCCTTTTTCTTTTTAGCTCTTAGCTTTTTTCCGTCAAAGGAGCCTTCCTTCTAGTCTAGACAGCCATGTACTTCACCCGCATTACCTCAGCCTCCCTCTCTCCCTCCTTGTTCTCAGTTCTCCTCAGTCCGTCCTTCATAAGCCTCGCCAGCATTTCCTTCATAAAACACAAGTGCTTAGCTTAAAACCCTGTGGTTGTTGGAGGCCTGGTCCACAGGAAGAAATACATGTCTGTGCTGCAAACCTGGCCAAAAGCTATGACCACGGAGGTCTTGGGCGTGTGGGAGAGTCCTCTGTTCTTGCTCCAGATGTTTTGATATGGAATCGTAGTTCAACTGCCTTCTGGCTGCTTGTATTTATCCCCACAGACTGGTGTAGCTCCTGGCCTTCGTGGGAGGAACATCTTTCAGCCATGGGTGTAGGTCAAAGCAGAGACTCTTAACTCACAGAAAAGTTGAAACTAAGACATTGCTGAGTTCACCACTACAAAGGAGATGTCTGTGTCACTCGCTCCAAAGCCCAGGAACCATCCCAGGAGAGGAGTGGAAGGAGGAGTGGTGGAGATGCCTCCCTCTGCAATGCACCAGAAAGCTGTGAGAGCCACACAGAACCAGGAGTTGGGCTGTACCCTTCAAAGGCATGCCCCAAGTGACCACTTCAGCCGGCGAAGTCTCACTTCCTAATGGGGACGTGAATGTTTAAGCCGTGAGTCAAAGGAGAATGTTAAACCCGCGGCACTCTTTACCCAAGACCCAGCGTGCATCAATGCTTAACCACTGACTCTTCTTTCTGCCACTAAGGACTCAATGTCCCAGAAAGTCTGAAGTCTAGTTGTGGGTTGACCCCCACTGGCTTGTGACAAGTCCACTTTAATAATCCTATCAGGACTTTATGCAAGACCTCCTCTACAAGAGCAATGTCAGGGGCCTTTTGCCTATCTTTCTCCCTGCTATGGTGTTATCATAGTCTACCTTATGGAAAAGAAACTAGCTGCTTCACCAATGAGTCCCGGGCACTTTACTTTGCCTGGTCCCTAACAGCCAGCACAGTGCTTAATGAATGAATGCGTAGACAAACGGATGAATGAATGCAAGAATCATCCAAGGACTCCGCCAGCCACTTTCTAGCCGTGTCGGCCGTGAGCCCGCTCTCGCTTTCTGCACCTGGCCTAACAGGTGGTTGTGAGGAGAAATTAAACAAGAGCTGTAAACGTGTTTCAGGACCTGTAAAGTCTGCACCTAGACATCAGTCGCTGCATATCTTCTCTGTGCTTCAGTTTCCTGGCCTGGTTCCTACTCCACAGCCTTTAAGGAAGAGTTGAGTTAGCATATGCAGTGTGCTTTAGATGGTACTTTACACTGCAAGTGTTATCAGAGGGGTGTGGAGTAACAACCAACCGCTGAGCCTTACAGCCCTCGGCGATGCTGAGTGGGTGAATGTTTGCTCCTTTTGGATGAGATCTTGGGTATGATTCTGATAGGATTGTCGATTGGGGTGGGCCCTTTGCTAGCCAGTGGAAGCCTACAACCAACTAGATACTTATTCTCCCGGAACTCTGAGTCCTGAGAAGCAGAAAGAAGGGTTAATTGTTAGATGGTCATACATCCTAGGGGATTTTATTAACCCTGCAAATTCTGGAATTGCCCCACTTCCACCCTTTCAAGCAGCTTCTTCAGCCTCCCTCCTGCAGTGAGCTTCAAAGCCTTGCGGGGCAATGGCCATTTCTTTGACCCGCTGCTAGGGACTCTGCACTTTTTCAGACCCCCGAAGCCAGTCAAACCATAATATTGTGAGAGGCCACAGAAGGAATTTCTCTTCCCTATACCTCAGTCTCCCCTGCAAAGTAGAGGACCCTGAGTAGGGTGCTTGTCACCAACCCTGGAGAATCAGCAGAGCCTCTAGAAGCCTTTTTTATAATCAAGCCTCACCTCAATCTCAAGTTGGCCAGGTGGTGGGGGACCCTCAGAATAAGACTTGGAGACACAGCTATTTGGGAATCTCTGGCCTGGATGGTCTCTGAGTATCCTTTCAAATCAGGAAGGCCTGGGAGCCATTGCTTCTATGCTGCTGCTGTCCTGTAGAAACCCGCAGTTTGGGTTTACATCCCATGATTTTCCACACCTGGGGATAACTTCATATGTTAATTATTTGTCTGTTGCTGTGTTAGAACACAATGGCCAAGGCATTGACCTTGGCCAGACAAGACCTGTTCTGGCTTACTCTTCCAGGGTGGGTAAGAATCTGTCATGTGGAGGGGGAGAGCAATGAAAGAAATCTTGATGGAGGGAGCCATCATGGGGTTATGGAGAAAGCTGGAGCTGGGGAAACTGCCAGGAATCTACAAGGCTGACCCCAGCTAAGACTCCTAGCAGTAGTGGAGAGGGGGCCTGGACTGGCCTTCCCCTATAATCAGATTGGTGACTGCCCATTAGGGTCATCGTAGACCCTTCACCCGGTAACTGATGGAAGCAGATGCAGAGATCCACAGCCAAACACCAGGCCAAGCTCCAGGAGTCCAGTCAAAGAGAGGGAGGAAGGGTCATATGAGCAAAGGGAGGGGGCCAAGATCATGACAGAGAAATCCACAGAGCCAGCTCACCAGAGCTCGTGGGAATTCACGGACTCTAGACCAATAGCTAGGGAGCCTGCATGGGACCAAACTAGGCATATGGAAGACAGTTGTATAGTGTTGGAAGAAGAGGGCCAGCTTGTCGTTCCCAGCCACCTGGCTAACTTAGCCCCGAAATAACCACACAGAAACTGTATTAATTAAAACACTGCTTGGCCATTAGCTCTAATTTCTTATCCGCTAACTCTTACATCTTGATTTAGCCCATTTCTATTAATCTATGTATCGCCACATAGCTGTGGCTTACCAGCAAGATTCTAACCAGAGTCTGTCTAAGACGGAGGATCCATGGTTTCTCTGACTCTGCCCTTCTTTCTCCCAGCAATCAGTTCTGTTTTCTCTGCCTACCTAAGTCCTGCCCTATCAAGTAGGTCAAGGCAGTTTCTTTATTCATTAACCAATGAAAGCAACACACAAACAGAAGGAATTCCTACACCAGTATAGCTTGATCTGTTTGAGGGGTTCCTGGAAGTGGATCCAGGATCTATCCCTGATACATGATCTGGCTTTTTTGGAACCTGTTCCCTATGATGGGATGCCTTGCTCAGCCTTGATGGGCGTTGTGGGAGGAAGGGTTGGTCCTGCCTCAACTTAACATGCCAGGCTTGTTTGACTCCCCATGGGAGGCCTTACCCTTTCAGAGGAGTGAAGGGGGGATGGAATGGGGCAGAGCTGGCAGGGGAGGGAGTAGTGGGAAAAGGGAAGGTAGGGTGAACTCTGATTAGTTTGTAAAATGAATAAAAATTTAAAAAAAAAAAACTCCATCATGGTGGGAAGTCCTGGCAGCAGGAACAGGAAGCTAAGAGATCACACCTCAACCACAGGCACCAAGCAGAGCAAACTGGAAATCTCAAAGCCTGTTCCCAGTGACATATTTCCTCCAGCAAGGCTGTACCTCCTTACCGTCCCCCAAGCACTGCTACTGACTGGGGACCAGGCCTGAGCCTGTGCAGGACATTTTTTTTCTATTCAAATCACTCCCCTCCAGCGGCTTCCACACATTAGAATAAAATTCAAATACTTTCCAACATCCCTCCACATTCCAGCTCGTGCATTCCTCTCCTCCCGCGTCTCTCCTTCATATTTCTGGTAGGAAGAGGTCTGCCCTTTGCTCTCGGAATGCCACTTCCTCTTGCAGCTTGGATGGGCTCTCCTTAGAGACTCTTCTCTTGATACCTAGTTGAGAACTGTGCCTCTCCAGCTCCAGTCCCATCCTCTCCATGGCCAGCCTCTTTTCTCTCTCTCCTCTGCACTTGACATAGTCTGAATTAACCTGCTATTTGTTATTTTAACCTGGTCCATTGCCAGAGCATTCCCTCCACTGGAATGTAAGTTGTCTAAAAGCAGGTAACCTGCCAGTTCTTTAATACACACCAGGCCTGTGATGGGGAGGGCCCTCAGAGTAGATCCACAATAAAGCATCTATTAATTCCTACTAGAAACTCCAAACACAAGGCAAACAGCTTCGATTCTCACTTACTTGAGCTAGTTTTTATTTTTTTGTTTTTAGACAGGGTCTCGAATAGCCCATGTTAGCCCAGAATCTGCTGTGTAGCCAGTGCTGACCTTGAATTCCCGATGGCCCTATCTCTACTGCCAGGGTGCTAGGATTACCCTGCCTGGCTGTGAGTAAGTATTTCTGATATTACTTTCTGAAATCAGAAGCCAAGTAACCTTACCCTTCACTTTGACAGGCTGGTGCCTGCCATCCCCAAAAGCTCTCTCTACCTAGTCTGTAGGGACCAGGGGCGGGAGATCATAACAGACGCACTTCAATTATATACACAATGATCTGTCCTCCACTAAGGTTGCCCTAAACACCACGATGATCTGTCCTCCACTAAGGCTGCCCTATACACCACGATGATCTGTCCTCTGCTAAGACTGTCCTATACACCATGACAATCTGTCCTCCGCTAAGGCTATCCTCTGAGAAAGTTTGAGAAGGACCTTAGTCGTCTTTTCACCCTTCAGACTTGTAGCCAAGAAATACAACTCCCGGAGGATCTCCTGTCCCTGGAAACCAATTGATTCACGTAAAAAGCTGTGCTTTTTATTTTGCTGTCTCCACTCTCACAGTGCCAGGCCTAACCCCAAATCCTTGAGGTTATAGCATCAGGACATTTATGGCCCCCTCAAAGGATCACCTTTGTTGATTTTGATGTCTGGATAACCCCTACCTATTGTTGAGAGATCCCATCAAAATGACGAGAATTTCATTCCCCCATTTGCTTTGTGGGAGCTTTAAACAGTGACCTATGAGACAATGATGCTAAGGGCACTGACTACACAAACCCTCAGAAGTCTGTCTTCAGAAAGCTCCTGAAGCCCTGTTCTCAGGCTGATGGAGGAAGGTCACTGGTTAAATAAAGAAACTGCGTTGACCCTGATAGGAGAAAATTAGGTAGGAGGAGTAAACAGAACAGAATGCTGGGAGGAAGAGGAAGTGAGCTCAGATGCTATGTTCCCCTCTCCCAGCCAGATGTGATGAAGCAAGCCGCCAGGTCAGACATGCTGAATCTTTCCCGGTAAGACTGGTGCTACACAGATTATTAGAGATGGGTTGATCGGGATATGAGAATTAGCCAGTAAGGGCTAGAGCTAATGGGCCAAGCAGTGCTTAAAAGAATACAGTTTGTGTGTTGTTATTTCGGGGTATAAGCTAGCCAGGCGACCAGGAGCTGGGGTGGCGGAATGCAACCCACAGCTCCTACAACATCAGGCCTGAGAGCTGGAGCCACCTCAAGTCCTTCACAGAAGGGAGGGAATTGATGGGAACAGGAAGGAGATACGAACTACAAAAGCAGTATACATTGGCAACCAGGTCTACTAGTCTATTTCTCCCCCAGCGCCACTCAACGAAAGTTCGTGAAGCACCTTGTGTATGTCAGACAACCAAACACCTAGAGCATATCAATGATACAAACAGATAAAGATGCCTGTCCACGTGAATCTTACATTCCAGTGAGAGAAGACAGACATTCAATCCTGACTTTATTGGGGGCAGGAGAGATAGTTCAACAGTTAAAGGTGTGTGCTGTTTTTGCAGAGGACCTGAGAAGTTCCAAGCAAGCTCACAAGGCAACCCCAGTGGGATCCAATACCTCTGCCCTCTACAGGTAGGAAGGCACAGGTTCTCATATCCATACACATACACACACGTAATTATAAATAATAAAAATTACAAAATTTAGTTGTAACTATTAAGTAAATTAACTAATTCGTAAATTTACTCATCTAGAACATATTATAGAATCTCATAAGAAATACATGAGATGTGTACTATTACACTATAGTTTATAAGCAAGTTATGTAGTGTGTTAGAAGGTAAAATTAACCAACATAAAAGAAAAATATAGCAGATCAGAACAGCCAAAGGGAGCAGGAAGGGCTCGATAGAGAGGCAGTCACGGAGGGTCGTCTCACTGAGAAAGCAAGGCTTCAGCTACTCTGAGGAGATGAGTTGTAGCTACACAGTGGCTGCTCTTTCTTTTTAGCTTCCAACGTGATCACACCAAAATCCGAGCCTCATCACAGCATCCTAGAGGTCCCTGGGGATGTACTCAAGGTCCTTTTCCCTTGGAGAAGCACAGTGACGGAGAGCAAGTATCCCTGTACCAAACTGTCTTCAAACACTGGCTCTACCCCTTACAAGGTACATGGCTTTGTGGGTGGTGTTCTGTTCCTCTGAGCCTCAGTGCCCTGCTTCAAACTGGAGATATTAATAGTACCTACGTCACAGAGCTCTTTTCAGAATTTAGTGAGCTAACACAGGTGAATTCCTTCGCACACAGGAAGAACTCAATAAAATCAGCTGTAATTATTGAGCCTCGCTCTGGTCTCTCGACATTTTCTTTACATTTTCCTTGGTCCTGGTTCTTTCTCCTTATTGACATTTTGGCATTGTTTATGGTTTCTGCTTCTGTGGTAAGCCACCTCAGACCCTTTGTGGCTTGGGGTAGGTTATAAGTAAGTAAGCAAAGAAATAAAAAATCTGGACAGGAGAACATTTACAAAGAAGCAAAACACTTCATTACCAACGGACGGAACTGCAAGTGAGGTCAAAAGCAAGAGATATTGATCCTGATTCCCAAGAGCCCATCAAAAGCCACTAAACAACATCCTGCTTTCTCTCCAACCGGCTCTGCACCCTCTTCTTCCTCTCCTGTCTCTTCCTCTTTCCCAAACCCTTCTTCCTCACTCAAGAGAGGGTAAGTGAGTCACACAAAATGATGCACTAGCCCTTTAAATCCTTCAGCCTCCTAACAGATCAGTGCCATGGGCCTCAGAGAACTGCCCTTCCTCCCCATCAGAAAAGAGAGAAACAGCAGATGAGGTCACTTTCTGTGCTGGTAGAGGGTCAGGAAGGAATGTTGACTTTGCCAACTGTCGTGAATGACTGAGCTCTGTGGTGACATGAAAGTCCCTGAACCCCTCAGTGACTCTACTTCCTGATTGGCAGTAACAGTACCTCCCAAGGTGCTATGTAAATGAAAGTATAGAATTCAGGACAGCAACACATTATTTTCCAATCCTTCCATGAATGTTGACTATACCAAAGTAACCTGCAGAGGGCCATGAAAATTCAAAAGCCTTCGCAGGGGTGGATATGGCAGACACAGTAGACAAGCTGGTTGAGATGTATCCTGACTCGATAGAGACCCCAGCAAAAAAAACAAAGAAGAAAAAGCATTTGAGCCATGATTCCTTTTTTATCTTTATTTTATTTTTAATTATATTTATTTTGGTGTGAGTGTATGTCATATGACTACAAGTGCCTGTGGAAGCCAGAAGACCGTATTGGATCTCCTGGAGCTGGAGTTGAACTCAGATCCTTTGCAAGAGCACTGTGTGCTCCTAGCCCCTGAGCCCCTACTACTTTTAGAGGGGTCTTCACGGGTCTTCTTTGCATCTCTCTTTGAGACAGGCATCACTAGCCACAATGACAGCTGGGAACGGGCTCTGCACACTGCAAGTTCAGGAGGC
Source organism: Neodon shergylaensis (assembly GCA_025134845.1). NCBI lineage: Eukaryota > Metazoa > Chordata > Mammalia > Rodentia > Cricetidae > Neodon > Neodon shergylaensis. The sequence goes on from JABTXL010002812.1 coordinate 3,397,306, forward strand.
AGCTCCCTGACCTCCACCACTGGCCCTCAGAAAAGACAAGAACCAACCCCACCCCACCCCCTCCCACGGCTGCTGCCACCACAGCATGCCATGGGCAGCACTGACAGAAACCCTGCAGGTCCAGTGGGGTGCTCCTCTGTGATTCCTGGGCTTACAAACCTGGGCTTGGCTGACCTGCAGTGAGCACTCTTTCTCTTCACTCCCATCAGCCACCACCCCCAGAGACTTTGCTCTCTACTCTGTGAGTGTGGACTTTGGAACAAGCTTCATTTGAAGACCACACCTCTCAAGCGGCATTAATTAATCAGTTACTTATTCTACCTGGTTCCTCCCGATATCAAAAATATCTACCTAAGTAGCTGCAAGGATTAAACACTGGGAACAAACAAGGCACTGCCACGTACATAGTAGGCACCCAACAGCTGCTAGTCACACAGATCGTGCCTGGGGAAACTGGTCCAGACAGTCCACCATGAGCTGTTACACTCAGGGAGGGGCAGCATGTCCTTAAGCGCCCCACCCACACTCCCAGGCAGCTGGGAAGATTGTTCTGTATTGTCTGACACTGATTCCTTCTTCCCACCCCCATGGCCTGGAAAGAAAATCCCTAGATGGTATGCAGCTTGTCTCTGTGTCCCTCATAGGCAAAAGAAAAAAGATCAATCAAGGCCCAGTGTATGGCCTTCTGATCAATATTCTTGACCTTCAGACACAGACTGATGGGCCTTTCTGTGTGAGAATCAGGGAGAACAAAGTCACTTTCTGAAAGTCTAAAGCAGACAGAAGGTAAAGGGGCTGAGTGTCCCTGGAAACACCACTTTAGCTCTCCCTTGGATGAAACCGGGAGCAGTTGTAGGCAGCCGAATAACGGACCATTGCAACATTTCACACAGATGGCCACCTAGAGAATGAACTGAAGATGGCCAGAGAGGGTCCAAGGAGGAGGTGATAAGTGATGTTGAAAACTGAGCAAAGTCGGAGCGGGGGATGCATTCCAGGCTAAAGAACAGCATGGCCAATGGCCTGTTGTTTAGTGACAGCCGCGAACCGCAGGGCAGCAGTTAAGTGGCAGCTGGCATAAGAAACTGGAGCGCCTCCAGGTACACAAAATAAAGGTTATAACAACTGTAGGGAAATACGGGAGCGGGCCTGCAATCCTAAATAGGATAATCACCAAAGACGTCATTGAAGTAGCACATTAAACAGGTAAAAGGAGAAAGGAAGAAACCCATGTGGTTTTGTGGAGGAGAAAGACTAACAATTCCGAGGTCCTGGTGCCTGCGTGGCTGCCATCTTGGTTATGGTCACAGATTGGGAGAAAGGAGTGAAGGGTAGGAAATGAAGTTATCCCATGAAAAGGACGCCTGCTCATGAAGACCCTCCCAGCCTATAATAAGCTTATCCCTTGGATGCAACGGGCAGCCACTGCGGGAGTTCCGACAAAGGACAGATGCAGCCTGGTACATGTTTCAAAAGGATGGCTCTGACTGCTCTGTAGAGACCCAGCTGCAGGTGGCCAAGGATGACAGACTAGTAGGGAGGCTACCGCAGAAACTCAAGCTACAGAGACCGGTGACTGGACTCATTCTCTTCAGTAGCCGCATGCTGCCTCTCGCTTTCGCCATGTGAAACTACTGCGTGTGCAGTCCACTGCCTCCTACCGCATCCAGTGGGGTTCTCGAGATGTCAGGAACCAGCCCCGGAGAAGGTAAGATTGGGAATATGTCGCACCAGGGCAGCCCTTGGAACCCTGGTACCCACATGAAAGCAAAGCAGATGGTGCCTGCCCCGCTGCATAAGTCAGGAGAGCTAACCCCGGTGGAGAAAGGTGTCCACCCGCTCTGGCTCTACAAAGATAGAAAAGGAAGGAGTGGGAAGTCAGGCGCCTCCTCAGAGTCCTAGAACAGGTCCTGAGCGTCCGGGTATGTGGTGTCTCAGCCGGTGCAGGTGCCGACATCCTGCAGGGAGCCCTATAGCACCCACCCCCGTGCACGCACACCCCCATCCCAGCTCTGACCCTTTGTCTAGCTTGCCTCTACCCTCATCTATCTGTCCATCCCGCTTCAGATTCAATGTGCACAACCCTAGTGGGGTCCCTCTGGCGGTTGCCGTAGTCGCTCAGCCCCGACCTGGGGCTCCCGGGAGAAGAAAATCATGAATGAAACGGATGCGGTGCTCCCACTCCCCCCGCCCTCTCAGTCCAGGCAACCTTGGCATGGGGGCGGCGCCTGTGGGGACTCCGCGCAGAGTTGCTGCGGGTGAGGGGGCGCCGGAGATGGAATCCGAGGTTAAGGGTCTGTGGTGCGCCCCCCTAGAGCCTTGGGCGATGCCGGAGCTCCCCACCCCCACCCCGCCAAGCGGGCGAGCCCTGCGCAATTCCCGGGGAGCGGCGCAAACTCGTCCGGGGGCGGGGCGGAGCCGGGGCTGGGGGTGCCAAGCAGACCCGGCAGCTGTGCCGGCGACTCCGCAGTCTAGGCGCATTTGGTGGGGCGATTGGGCAGTGAACCCGCAAGGAGCGCGAGACTGAGGGCTCCGCGGACAGACCGACAGACGGACGCCCCCGCACACGCAGACGCACCGAGCGCCTCACGGCCTCTGTCACACACAGACAGGGACACACGCAGACACGCACACTCGCGCGCGCACATCCTCCCGCCAGCCTGCCTGTCCGCTCGCCGGTGCCTGGAGCCCGTTCTGGCCGGTAAGTGCGGCGCCTTGGTGGGTGCCTTTGTGTAAGCAGCCGGGAGGCACTGGTAAGGGGGTCCCCTCCGGGGCGGTAACAAAACTGACACCTCCAACCCTCGGGACCCAGGAGCCCGCGCCCGCCCCCGCCACGCCCCCCGTGGGGCGCCGGGAAGACTGGAAGTGGGGTCCCCAGGCAAGGGAGGGAGGTTGGCCCTGGAGACCACGGAGGGAGCGGCCGCCACTCCCCGCGCTCTGCGCTCTTGCGTGGTTCCAGGGAGGGATCCAGATAGTGGTCCAGGTCCGAGCCTCTGCGGCCCAATCTGATGTGCAGCTCTAGGCTGTAGCGCCTCTCCAGAGTCTGAACCCCCAAGAGGGGAGATGGAAATCGGAACTAGCCTGCAAATTACCAAACTGTACCTTCCCCCGACTCTTTAGCCATCCGCCACCCGTTTCCAAAATAGAATCCGGTTTATTCCCCTCCCCCGACATATTGCTTTTTTTCCTGGAGGAGGCCCAGGCTCCTGCAAAGCTCAGGTCAGAATCTTCACTGAGGATCAATTGAGAGAGAGGGGTAGGATCTTAGCGCCCAAGAACTCATTTGCCAGCTTCGTTTCACAGACAGGGAAACTGAGGTCCAACGACGTGGCATGGCCAAGGTCACCAGAGAATTAGTAGCAAAACCTGCATCAGAATCTGGGGTGCTTGGTTTTTATACTCATTCCCCCACACAATCAGACTTAATCCCTACAAAGCCCAGAGCCCGGACATTCACGTGAGTATGCCAGGTGAATCTTGGCAATGCTGGCCCTTCCCCCAACTGAAGCTGAAGATTCAAGTCATTTCCTGCTATCCTTACTATTTTGAAAAATTGGGAGTGGGTGCTTTAATTTGCTTCATTCCACCTCAAAGAGGGCCCTGTTTTGTAAACACTCCATGGTTTGAAAGGTAATTGAGGAGAATGAAGCAGAAATTAGATTCCAGGGTGTTAGTCCCAGGCCTTCCAGAAGTCGCTAAGCCTGAGTTGAACTAGGTCCTCAGTTGAACTAGGTGATGTGGTATTCCAGGCTTCATCTTCTTACCCAGCTTTGAGCTGACTGTATGCCCTCCCCAGTCAGTCACTGCCCTCCTTAAGCATCTACCTCTTCTCATCCAACCAGGCCTTTGTGGGGGTCCCCAGGTCCCCCCCCCCATGCCTCCTCCTTCTTCTTGCCATTTATTAAGTACGGCCTCTTGGTATCGCTGAGAAAACTTCTGGGGAAGCTTAAGGTACAGCTACATTGAGCTCCCTCAAGGACAGCTGGGTGTCCCCAGGCAGAGTAGGCTGTCTGGTGACCAAGGGTGCCCCGAGAGGTGGATCCAGGGAGTACAAGCACAACTGGATGGAGTCTCCAGATGGGATAGGAGAACCAAGTTCAGTCTCTAGGGGCATGGGTTGTCTCAAGATGGAGCTTCCTTGAGTGAGGTGAGCAGGCTAGCATGGAACAGAGCTAAGGTGACCACAAAACAAATCCAGGAGGCCACCATTGACATTGTAGTCTATGTAGATGGCATCCTTCTTCTAAAAGGCACTATTTATACAGACTTCATAAAGAGCAATGGCCCGTAGGTTTGGGGTGTGCAGGAAGCTGCCACCCTGAGAGTGGGAGTCCCCGGTCCCATGTCCAGCTCCTCAGCACTATGCAGCTCCGAAGCTCCTTGTGACCCCTCTGCAAAGCTTGTTCCTTGAGAAAAATTCTCCAATATTTAGGATAGCTTTCAGGGCTGAACTATTTGTTGGGAAGAGCTATGGGGGGAGGGGAAAACTCTTATTTATATAACTACTGTGGGCCTGGTTTCTTCTCCTTTTACTGTGTGAGGGAATGTTTCCTGACTTAAAAGGATAATACATACAGGTTACTGAGTAGAGTTCCCAGGACAGAGAGACAATTCAGGAATTGATCGATACTCACAACATTAGCGCCTTAGCTTGAGACCCTTTGAGGATGGGAGATTTTTAGGTCTTCACAACCCTCCTCCCTAGAGCTAGTCCTCTTCCCCGCAGACCTATGCCTCGATTCAGTGCTCAGCTCGTGTCAGCCGCCTGTGTCAACACCCTGGTAGAGCTGGTTTGCGGTTATCAGAGTGATTTAACAATTAGTCTTTACATGTTGTCTGCAGGCTTTCCTTACTCCTGGTCACCTGTGTTCACTCTACACAGCATACCAGGGGTGCTGATAACACCATCAACTCCATTAAGTAGGTGGGGCAGTTAAGACTGAAGACCACAAAAACTCCAGGGAACAAAGGAAACAAAGAGCCCACTGAAAGAGTTTGGAAGGAGGCGGATTTCTTCTTCATGAGAACCAAGGTGATTACTGGAAGCTAGGGCACCTGAGCTAGGTCTGAATGACTTCTATATTAGAACACAGGTGGGGTGTTTCCAAGAGGTGGAAAGAACCTGAGTAGAGGGTACACATAGTCAAGGATTTAGAACATGGTCAGGAAAAAAATACATCCCTACTGATGCAAAGAGTCAAAACCAAGTCATGACAAGGAAGGGTTGGTTGAGGCAGATGCTAGGGCCCTGAGGGCCTTCTGTTGACAGGGAGCTCAAATGGGAAAAGATGACAGTGGCCTAGGTAAGAATTAACAAGGATCTGAACTGGTGGTGGTTTCAAGAATGGATAGAAAAGGAATCTGTCATCAACGAGGCTGCATTGTCACCAAAACCTGAAAGTGACCAGATGTGGTCACTTCAGAGAAGGGTAAGCCACAGTAAGGCTTTGAGGTTGAATGGAGGAGGAAGGAGACTTGAGAGGAGCAGGAGTGACTGACAGGAGCCTTGATGACTACCGGTGCAAAGCTCGGCTTGCCAAGCACCTGATACTGTCAAGAGCTAGCTCATCCATCCATCCATCCATCCATCCATCCATCCATCCATCCATCCATCCTCTGATACATAGAAGCATCCGTGGTGTGCTGGCTTGTTTCAGGTTCCAGGAATGTGTTGTTGCAAAAGATAAACTTCCTACGTCAGCCCCATCAGGAGGGAAAGAAAATAAAACCTAAGCAAAGATAAAATACTAGAGGTGGTGAGCAGTGCTCTGGAGAAGGATAAAGCAGGGTGAGGAGTAAGTGGGGGTGAGGAGTAGACTTGAGAGAGCAGTACTTTCTAGAAGAGGTTGCACGTGCAAGAGGCCTGGGATAAGAATAAATAGATATTTGTAAGGAGCTCTGCATTGCTATGAGAGATAGGCAAGGAAAAGTGTGCAAAAGGGGACAGGGCCCATCATGATGCTGCTTATAGGTCTGAGGAATGAGACCCATAACACAGTGGTGTTAATGAGTCCAAGAGGACCCAAGTCCTATTTGTGTTCTTAGTGCCCAGCAAAACAACCCTAGTGCTACACAGTGGCTCACTAAATATAGCCATTGAAGGGATAAATGTTGGACCTGGCCATTCATGTATCAGATTGCATATCTTAGATATAGATGAATCAATAAATATGTTGTTTCATAGTAAGGATATAGTGAACTTGTAGTACGGTCACATTCATAAGACTTAGAGGACTTGAATGCCTGTGTCAAAGACCCGTATCTTGGGCAGCAAGATGGCTCAAGCCTGACATCCTTAGTTTGATCCCTGGAGCCCATGAAAAGGTGGAGAGAAATAACTCCCCAAAGTTGGCTTCTGATCTCTCTATACAGATCATGGTACTGATGCACCCACACTCAAACATAGTAATCTTCATATCTCATTCAGTCTGGCTGAATGTTTTAAACGCTGTTAATGACTTAGACTAAGTAGAAAAACATGAATGACCACAAAAACAATTATAACGGTAACATTTAAGGTCTTTTTCTTACTTCTGTTCATTTCACACTTTATCCTGTTTAACTCCTGCACCCTCCACCATTTTCCTAACAGAGATTCTGAAGACACTAAATTCTTGCACAAAGGTACAGGTTTGCAGGACATGGCATTATCATCTCCAGTAAAATGACAGATCCCCAAAAGGCAGAGGGAGCGACAGAACATAGAAATCATTTAGAGAAATATGAATACTGCAGGTACCTAATTATTTATTTAAATGAATCTGCAAGTGTCTCAAGGGCAAGACTCTAGAAGGTAGCTACCATATAGAGCTTTTGTGCATCAATTTGTGCATTAAACTAAACAAGGTGTGTATGGATATTTCAAATTATATGGGGCCCTATGACCAAAACAAAAGGTCACCAGAAATTACCCAAGCATTCATATGGACTGGCACCACTGTAGGTGTGTATCGTGTTCAGACCCTAAACTTGCTCATGACTGAGTGACCTAGGTGAGGTTCTTCGGGTCTCCCAAACCTAGTCTCCCCACCTCTACTAACTTAGGGTTTGGGTTTCCAGGAGACTGCAACACTAAGCCCTTCTAGCTTGTGCAGTTGATAGTGATGCTGTGGCCCCTGTAGCCCTCGGGTGATTTCCGGGTGTGAAGCAGACAGGTAATGTGTTGGCCGACTGCCAACATGAACTGTTCCAGAAAACAAGAGACCAGCTGTGAGGTGGCACCTTGCGGAGAACAAGTTGACAGGTGGTCTTGGTCTTAGAATCAAAAACTGTCTGAACCTCCTGGTCCAAACCCCATCTGAATCTAGCAGATGCTTTGGCTCCGTATCCTGGAACAGGAAGAAAACATGGGACACAAAAGCTGGATCCTGGAGAAAATGGAGAGAGGGAGAGAGCTGTGATCAAGGAGATGTAGGAGTGCTTGAGAGGGTATGCTTACGCCCCTGCTTTTAGTTCTTTGGGGGTACATCTATACCTGCAGGTGAAATTGCTGGCTTATATGGTAATTCTTTGTTTAACTTTTTGAGAAGCTATGGGGTTCTTTTATTTAAAAAAGGGGGGATTTTTGTTTGCCTGGCATGAAGGAGACCTCCCATGGATGTTTTAGGAACGAAGGGTGCAGGAAGAAGCCATTAATTTCAAACAAGTAAATTTTGTGTGAGCTCTGCATGATCTTGGAGGTTAATAGAGAGGAAGAAAGAGTGTAACAGATTACAAATGGGTGCAGCCTCCATTTCTGAAGAATTACTGTGATCTGAAGGCACTGTGGGTGGAAAAGAATGCTCTCAGGAGAGACCGTAGTGGGTGGAATTCATTCAAGTGCGCAGGTATTTACTGCATCGGGCATCAAGGTGGACATAGGAGCCTCGGCAAACAGCGTGACCTGGAAGACCTTGCCCTTGAATCACTCTGCTCTAGTGGGGGCCAGGAAAGCAATCTGGCAACAGCGATCCCTATCAAAGTGTGTCGTGAGAATAAGACATGCAGACTTTCAGCTAGACCTGGTGGTACCGGCTTGTAAACCTCACTGCTCAGGAGGCTGAGGCAAGAAGATAGTGAGTTCAAGGCAGTCTGGGTGACATAGGGAGACTCTATTCAAAATTAAAAAGAAAAAGGTAGTGAAGCCAGAGATGTGGTTGAGTCATCAGAGTGCTTGTCTGGCATACAAGAAGCCCTGGGTCCAGTTCTCAGCACTGCATAAACTGGGCGTGTAGTGCATTCCAGTAATCCCAACACTTGGGAATTAGGGTAGGAGGATCTAAAGTTCTAGGTCATCCTTTAGCAACATAGTGAGTTCAGTGCCAGCCTGAGATACATGAGACCCTATAGTTACCCTATCTTTATTAAGTATTGCTCACATATAATCTTAAAGTATCAGCCAGATGTACAATGATCTACTGAGTCTTCACAGTCCTGAGTGTTTGTATGTTTTAAGGATGCTCTTCGTGAGTTATATACATAGTATATAGCTGCTCTTATGTTTTTGCTTTTATGGAATCAGAAGTGTAAATTTCTTCCCAAGTCTAAAACAATAAAGAGATATCGATGTAAAAAGCTGCATTGCCCTCCAACCTTCAAAGGCAATAGTTAGGCCCACTTCTATCATTGTGGGAGAGTTTTCTCTTTTCTAGGGCTTCATGTAAATAGAGTCATGTCATGGGTGGTATTTTATATTAGAAAGTAGTTTTGGAGATCCACCCATGTAATTGAACCCACACAAATGGGTCCAATGACATTGATTTGGGTATTGATTTCTAAATGCCAACTAGAATAGTATCGCCTGCCTTACATCCCAAGGGGGAAAATGGTCTTTAGGTTCTAATCAGTGTCTTGTCCTTATGCCCAGCCTCCAGCCACACTGAATGGCCCCTTCTAGCCCATTGGCCTCACCAAGCCGTTGTGTCCTGCTTCCTCCCACCCCAAACATCTTCCCTGCTCCCTAGGGACCCCTTGTCTTTCAGCTCTCATCTGAGCAGCCTCCCAGACTCCAGTCACACACCCTAGGCAGCCTCAGCCTTCACTTCACACATATCTGGCACCAGTCTCTAGATTGCAGGCTCATAGAGAGCAGAGACTGGGACCAGCTACATGTCTCCAGAACGAGCTATATAGATGTGGATACGTTATACTGTGTTTCGTCTAAGATTCGTTCAGATACAAACAGATGAAGAGGCCCAGAGTCAAACACCAGGAGGATCCAGGGGAATCCTGTAGAAGTGGGAGGTGAGAGGGATTACGGGAGCCGGAGGGGTTGAGGACACCACAGGAACACAGCCCACAGACTCAACTAAGCAGGGCTTATAGGGGATCACAAAGACTGAAGTGACAACCACAACCCATCCCTTGTTCCTTCTTCACCTGGACAACTCATAGAAGCCGTAGTTATGGACAGAAGAGCCAGGGAATAGCCCTAGTGTGGGGTGTTACCAGGCCCCAGACCGCCAGAACACTGGAGAAAGAGTTCAGTCAGAGCTCAGGTTGCATGCAGCAGCCTCGGAGGAGGAGGCACACACTGAGGTGGGACTTGGAAGAGAGGGCTGGAGGCCACAGCTTGGAGAGCTGGTCCAAACAAGAAGCCTAGGAGACAGAGGCTGAGAAGCAAGAGAGAACATGGCTGGGGAGGGACCCGTTTCTCATGGAAGAGGACTTAGAGAATTCAGTTATTTTTGCCTGCTCCTGCCCAGGTCTTTGGTCTGACTGAGGGTCTGGAAACAGCCAGGGCTCTCCAGAGGAAAGAGGAGGAGTTTGGCTGGCAAGCCCTTCTCAGCCTGCAGATCTCTTAAAGACCCCTGGCAGAGCCTGAGGCAAGGAGAGGCTGACTTTTGTAGCTGATGGCAACTGCAAAAAAAAAAAAAAAAAAAACCCTAGAGGTCTGTCTCTCCTGCCTCAGAGGAAGACTGGAGGTGACCCTCTGAGCTGGGTCAATGGGAACAGCAGTGAGGGTGTCTACCTCAGGATTACTTAGCATTCGTGTGACTCGCTTCCTTGTCTTCACCGCCACCCTGCAGCTCCTATTACATCCGCTGAGCCTCAGAGACATTAAAACATCAGCCTAGAACTCTAAAGAGCAAAGGTAGTAAGATATAGTATTTCAGCATGTAAATCCATCCTTTTCCCAACTTTGACTTAAGGTGGGTGGCCACAGGACTGCCAGAGTGTCATGTTTGATTGAGATGTCTGTTGAAGGCCATCCAGGGCCCCAGGAATGCAGCTGTTTCCAGAACACAATAATAAAAGAATTCACTCTCCAGAGCCCAGGACCAGGCATCTCCATGTCTTCTACAAATGGATGGTGGTGTCACCCGCTGTGGTGGTTTGAATGAAAATGTGTGGCCCGTTTCTGGGTTGTAGTTAAGTACAGACACAATCGAGCTGACAGCAAGAATAGCCCCCACAGCACAGCGGCAGCATTTACACCATGGGTATCGGCAAATGTTACAAAGAAGGGTCTTGTCACTGAAACCTGTTGCTGTGCTGGATTCAGGACTCACTTTGAATCGCCACAGAACTTGTATGGGAGGAAAAGGGACTGTAGTCATTGGAGAACACCCCCAGCCTCACACATCAGAATAACAATTGGCATTCCCTCCTTTCACAAAGCAGTATATATCTGCAAACCAATGTGATTATGACATTTCCATCGTATGTGTGAACAATGTATTCAATCATGTTCAGCCTCCTACCATACTCTTGTCCCCCTCCTTTCTCCTGATGTTCCTCCTCTTCCCACTTAATCTTACTTGTATTTTTGAGTCGATTTTTGTTTGCTTGGTTTTTGGTTTTGTTTTGTTTTGTTTTGTTTATCCAGACAGGGTTTCTCTATATAGTCTTGGCTGTTCTAGAACTCCCTCTGTAGACCAGTCTGGCCTCAAACTCAGAGACCCAACTACCTCTGCCTCCCAAGGTCTGGGATTAAAGGTGTGCACCACCACTGCCTGGCTGCTTGCTTGCTTTATTTATTTATTTATTCATTTATTTATTTATTTATTTATTTATTTATATCTATATCCTACCTATTAGAGAAAATGTGGTGTTTATCTTTCTAAGTCTGGCTCTGGTTCTATCCTTCTTCTAGCAAATGACATAAATTTATTCTTCACAGCCAAATGAAACTCCATAGTGTGCACATACCACCCTCTTTATCCATTCAGCTGCTGAAGGACAGCTGGGCTGATTCCATGATTCCATACCTGAGTATTGTGCACAGTGCCATCATAACTTGAGTGTGCCAGAGTCCCCATCATCTGATGGCTTAGATTTCTTTGGGAAAATGCCTAGGGGTGGTATAGGTAAATCCTATGGAAGCTCTATTTTTAGCCTTTTGAGGAACCGTCATACTGATCTCTATAGGGGCTGCACTAACCTAACATCCCCAGCAGCAGTATAAAAGAGTCGCTTTCCCAGCATCCTCTCCGGAGTATGCTGTTTGGTTTCCTGAAGATAGCCGTTCTGATTAGAGTGAAGTGGTACCTCCAGCTATAACTTGCATTTCTCTGTTGGCTAAAGATGTAGACATTTTTTCCCCATTATTTGTTAGTCATTTATGCTATTACCTTTGAAAATTGTTCAACAGCTGGAGTCTTTAGGGGCTTATAGAATCACATCCTGAACATTTTATGCGCATCTCATATAAAAACCTTGTATAGAACCCAAAATTCACGTAAGCTTCATAACAACCCTGCGTCTAAAGTGTGTAGCAGGTAAGGAAATGGGAACCTGGGAATCGGGCATCTTGGCCAAATCAGGCAGGCAGCTGGGAGCCCTAATTTGTAGAGAGATATCAGAGGCTTACATTTGCTTCTTTTGTGGTGATTTTAAAGGCCACTTGTCAACACTCAAACTCTAGCTCATTTTGACTTATTTACTTTTTTAGAACTACTTTTTGAACAATTGCCTGGATAAAGATTAAAAAAGGAATACCCATATCTGAGACCATAAAGCAAGTGGTTCGAATAGAACCTGGCTCTGGGGCTGAAACAGTTTAAAGCCTGGCTCTGCTGTTTGCCAGGTGTGCTCTTGAACAAAGAATCCTCCCTCCCTCCTTCCTTCCCTCCCTCCCTCCCTTATTCACTCTCTCCTCTCCCTCTCTTCTCCCCCTCCCCTCTCCCCTCTCCCCTCTCTCTTCCTCTCTTCTCTTCCCTCTCCCCTCTCTCCTCTTCCCTCTCCCCTCTCTCTCCCTCTCCCTCTTCTCACTCTCCCTCTCCTTCTCCCTCTCCATCTCTCTCGTCTCTCTCTTTTCCAGGCACATGTGTAGAAGGAGCATGTTGTTTTCTCCCTGGGATTAGAATGAGAAAGGAGAAAGGAGGTGATATGTTTGGTGTGGGATCCACCACACAGTAAACTCTAGTCAAAGGGAAGCCATGATGACCCCACCATAGCCCTGGATACAAGTCTTCCCAGTGAAGCAGGACCCTGGGCATTGATCACAGAACAGAGGGAAAGACCAGGAAAGTGGATACCAGGCTCTCTGGGGGAGTCAGCAGGAATTCTTGAAAAGATGATACTTGAACAGGGATTTTAATTTTTATTAGCATGAAGTATGTCATTTTCATAAAAGATATCATTTTATTTTATTCTTACTCCCCACTACCCTCCCTACCCCCCACACACACCTTGCTGGCCTGTTTCTTCCCTGTAAACAGTCCCCCACTTCTCTTAAAGGGGAAATTCGTGCTTTCCAGGCAGACAGATAAAGGGACTTTTCCAGTAGAGAGGAAGGTACATTTCCAAGGCTTCAGAGATGGGGTGAGAATCTAAGTAGAGGAAGCATCAGCACCCCCACAGGAGGTGTGATCACACCTTCACATTTGTGATTGCCTGTTTTCTCCTTACAAATTAAACTGTGTTACCTGGGGAGGGGGGAGCAGAATGGAATGTTTTCAAAGTCTTAGAAAGCACGGGTAGACCAGATGAGCTTTGAACCCTTGAGCCCTTCAGTTGTCCTTAGAGTCCCTGCCTGACATGCCATTCCTAATCACAGAGGTCCATCCAGCTGTGTGGGTGGTCGCACTGCCCAGTGATCCCAGCTGGACTCAGATTCCACCAACAGGTGGCTCAGCTTGGTTCACTCTCCACACCTGGTCAGCAGCCTTTACCCAGCCTCTCTGGACCATGGCCTGAATTCCCTGATGTTGTGAGTGTCCTCTGTTGAGCCATTGCCACTCTGCCAAGGCCTCTTTTAATCTAAGAGTTGAAACCTGGGGGATAGGCCTATTCATTAAACATCTTTTTTTTTTATATTTTGGAGGGGTGTGGTGTTGTTGTTTTACACCTTTCATTTCCATTACAGGCTATGAATATTCAGCTCCTATCACCCTGTGACTAGAGCCAAGAATTAGTAGGTTCTATCTGTGAGTGCATCCGTCTATGCACGGGTGGAACATGGTCACCATTATCACACACTCCTCACACTGCCTCCCAAGGCGGGCTTATGCTTCCTGGGAAACCAGTGGTCATATCCACCAATTTTTCTGCTCCCACAAAGGAGTCCAGGGAACCTCCCTAGGGGTGAGGTGTAGGAATCTCTCTCTAGCTCCTTTATTGGCTAGCGCTATGAACCCAGAAGAACACAGTACCTCCAAGCCTGAGTATCTTCATCTATAAAATAAAAATCATCCCATGCTTCCCCATCTCTCTGTGGGAGGGGCTTGCTTGCTTGCTTCTTTTTTTTTCTTTTTTTGGGGGGGGGTATTTATTTATTTATTTGTTTTTATATCCTCATCAAAGTTTCCCCTCCCTCCCTTCTTCCCAGTCCCTCAGCCCACCCTGTCCACTCCTCCTTCGCTGTTTCTCTTCAGATACAAGCAGGACTCCCTTGGGTATCAGCCAGCCATGGCATTTTAAGTCACATTGAGAGTAGGCACCTCCTCTTCTATTAAGGCTGGATGAGACAATCTGATAGAAGGAATGGGTCCTTAAAGGAGGCAACAGAGTCAGAGACAGCCCCTGCTCCCACTGTGAGTCTCACACAAACACCAAGTTACACACTATAACATACACGCCAAGGGCTTAGGTCAGTCCCAGGAAGACTCACTGGTTGTTGTTGGTTCAGTCTCCGTGAGCCCCCCCGTGAGTCCAGGTTAGTCGGTTCGGTGGTGTCCTTGACCCCTCTGGCTCCTGCAATTCTCTCTCCCACATTTCCTCACGATTTCCCAAGTCCCACCTAATGTTTGACTGTGGGTCTCTGCATCTGTTTCCATTAGTTGCTGGGTGAAGCCTCTCTGATGACAGTTGGGCTAGGCACAAATCTATGAGTATAGCAGAATACCATTTGGAATCATTTCATTGACTTTCTCTTCATTTGTGTTCGGCTCTATCCTTGGTCTCTGGGGTATCCCATCTCTTGGTCCCGACCCTCAAGGGTGAGCTTCCTCTCCAGCTGTGCCAGTCATGACTTAGTCACTCCCACAGTTTCTGTGCCACCATTACCCCAGCACACCTTGTAGGCAGGACAAATTGTAGGTCACAGGGTTTGTGGCCGAGTTGGTATCCCGGTCCCTCCCCTGGAGGTCTTGCCTGGTTATAGGAGATGACTGGTTCAGGCTCCATATCCCCTTAGCGGGGGTCACCCTCATAGATTCATGGGAATTTCCATTGCTCTCGGTTTCTAGCTCATCCCAGAGATGCTCCCCCCTCCAAGATTCCAGTTGTCTTTCCGGGTACTCTCTCCCTCCATTCGCCCCCACCTGTGGAAGGGCTTTCTTACAGAACATCTTACATGCCAGCACCTGCTAGAATGTGTCCTCTTCCTATCTCTGAATAAGGTTGATACCCAGGGCTAGAACATGGGAGTGAAAAGTTCGGAATGTGGGTAATGGGGACAGATCTGTAACTGTGTATGATCTTGGGCAGGTCACTTCACTTGGCAGAATCTCTATTTTCTTTTCTGGAAAAGTAAAGTAACAGTGTATTCCTTCTAAGCCAAATGCCTCATGCCATGCTTAACAAAGGGCCTAAAACTGTGCCATTGCCGCCATTCCCTCTCAGGGCATGGAGAGTGGAAGAACAATACTGAATCTGCCTGCTTCCCTCCCCTCTCTGGGCAACTCCTCCTGATTTCCATCGTCATCAGCCGTGAGAAACAGAGGATCTAGATTTTAAAGATCGGGAGTAGCTCAGGGAAGGAGAGGCTAGTATCCCCAAATCCTGAGCTGGGTCCCAGGGAGGCTATGGACCCTCACGCTAAAGATGGAATCAGGACAAGATGCCTTAGCCACATCCTTGAGCCTCTGGTGTCTCTTCATGTTGCTTGCACAGTTGGCCCCTGCTTCCTAGTCCTTGCATGGTGGCCAAGGCCAGCAGAGAACCTCTGTGTGTCCACTGTTCCTATCTAACAAAGTAGGGGTTTGGGTGTCTCTCTGCAGCCCCCGAGCCTCAGATCACTGTGGAAGCGAGAAGATAGAGTTCAGCCTGAGCCACTTGGCCAAACCATAGACAACAGCAGGCTTAACAGTACTCCCTCCATTGTCTCCAAGGATGGGCATAGTCCTTGGATATCTCCTTTGTCCTGAAGCTAAACCAGGCAGCTAGTCAACATTCAGGGCTTTGAGCACTTCAGAAGCATGCCCTGGCCCTTTCCATGAGGTAGCATTGTCACACCACTGCTCTCATTTTCCCCCTCCGTCGTATCTTTGTTGGTCACCTACACGGTTTCTGGGCATCTGCTATTTTACTAGGTTATGTGATAGCCCCTGGGGAACTAAAAAGTAAACTAGAACTTAGGAGTCAGTGAGGCTTAGCAAGCAAGGGCACTTGCTACCAAGCCCGATGACCTGAGTTTGATACCTGGAACCCACATGGTAGAAGGAGAGAACACTCTCTCAGTGCACGTGCAGACATGCATACACAGGGTTGAGAGTGGCCGTGTCACCTTTCTTGGTATGAAGACAGCTCTCCACATCCTCACCACCCACACCTCTTCCTTGTCCAGAAGATTCCATCTAGAGGGGATCCATCTTCCTCAACACACAAAACCATAAAGGAAAGCTTCTTAGAGAACATGGCTTTGGGAATCTACAGCCGAATCTTCAAGGTTCCTAGGACGTGTCTGTCATGTTTCCCTGTAAGCGAGTATAAGGAGAAGGAAAATGAGGAGGAAGTCGGCACCAGTATGCATCTCAGCCCATCATCCCGTCCCACGCCTCCCTCCCTTTCCATGCTTGTCTTGTCAGGCTGGTGTTCTTTCCATCATGAATGTTCCCCGCTTTCTCTCAACTCCACGTGACCTCCTCTGCTTGGACACCACTCCCATCACACAGCCACTCCCACTCACCCGTCAATCTTATGACTCCTCTGCCTTGTTTGGGGCCTTGATGGTACACCAGGGAACCCTGAACGTTTCCTATCAGACATTGATGTGGGCCTGGCTTCTTTCCTACCTGTATCCTGCAAGAGAGGCTTGTGTTTGCTGTGTTTGCATGGTTTACACACAGTAACTGTTTGAAGTAAATACACTTTAAAGAAATGGATGGGCCAGTCCTTATGTTAGACTCAAAAGAGAGAAAGCCAAGTTGCCAAGCCCCTTAGCTGAACGTGTCCAGCTCCTTCCATCCTCCCTTCCTTGGGTCTCAGGTAGTCCCGTGCTCCACAATGCCACCCACAGAATGAAATGAAAGGGAAGTTGTTCATCTGAGTACACCTCAGCCAGAGAACACTCAGGCCCCTTCTTCAGGATCCAGTGCTCTCCCAAGTTTGTGGTCTGCTCAGACGAGGGCACAGATGGCTGGACAGTGGACAGATGGGCCAGGAGGGTAGGCAGCTTGCTGGGATGGAAATAGCGTGAACTAGGCATTGGGAGTCCTGGGTGCAGAGCCTGTCTGTTCCCTGAGTTTGCTGCACACGTCATTCTGGGCTCTTTGGCTGGCAACAACAGAAACACTTAGTAACCCAGGTGGCAAAAATACTTATTAGAAGTCTTGGAACATGACACAGGCGTAATGGGCTCCTTCCTGTGACAAGGGGCAGACAGATGAGAGGGTTGGTAGCGCCTAACAAGATTTCAGGATTTAGTGAACTACCTGCAAACAATTGTTCCCACCCTGTGTGACCTGAGTTACTTCTCTGTGCCTCAGTTTCTCCATCTGGATATTCTGAAGCTGGCCTCTTTCTCTTTACATAGACAGTTTGCTTTTTCCTGAGAGAAATTCCTGGCCCTGGCCCCAGATGGCACTTTTTCCTACCCGGATACCTTGGGAATGAAGTCCGAGGGAGCTAGGTGAGTGATGCTGTTTTAATAAATAACTAAATAAATAAACAGTAGATTTTAGGCTATGCAGACTTTATGACCAGATGCCACCTGCTGAATCCAATGCCCCTTCCTCACATCTGTGCTGCTAACCTCCACCTCCCCTCTGCTGCAGACCTCCCAGGCCCATGCTGGCATTGGGAGGCCATGCAGCCAAGTGCAAGAAAGGCACCCCATCCAAGAGGCAGAGCTCATGACTTATGGTAGATGTTTTTGCGCTAGTGCCTCTGCTGACACTTAAGCCTCGCCTCCCTTCCCATCCCTCTGCCCAACCTATTTCCAGTTGGTGCCCCAAGTGTAGCACTTGTACTGGCCAAGTCCTTACTCTGGCGACCAATCACCTACTTTCTACATCCTTTCCGAAGTAGCTCACGCCTTCCTTTTGGAGGACACTTCCTCCTCCCACAGACTTGGGGGGAACTCTGCCCCATATACAGAAATCAGTTAAAAGGAGATGCCAGAGCACAATCACGTTGGCATCTCCAACTCTTCATTCAGATGAGAAGGGCCCTGGCTTGCTCGGCATTGTATTGCCGGGACTGTCATAAGCCTTGCTCACAGGAGTGCTTGGCAAACACAAGTTGAAGGCACCCATCATCTCTGAGGCTCTGTGCATCTCAGAGCAGCAGTGGGAAGCCATTGAGTGAGGTGCTGCCTGTTGACACGGGAGACATTAGCCAATGTTTCCCAGGTGATAAGGGATGGAGGAGGAGAGGGTTGCCCACAGCAATCCATTCCAAGCTGCTATTTCTGCTCCTGGTGGGCAAAGAGAAAGGCAATACCCAGAGACAGGGCTTCTCTTGTGCTGTGTGAATGGACCATCCCCCCCCCCACACACACACACCTGACACTGCCTAGACACACAGCTCTGAGAAGGCAAAGGGTGGGGGCTGGAGTCTCTCTCTCTCTCTCTCTCTCACACACACACACACACACACACACCTGACACCACCTAGACACACAGCTCTGAGAAGGGATAGGGTAAGGGCTGGAGTCTCTCTCTCTCTCTCTCTCTCTCTCTCTCTCTCTCTCTCTCTCTCTCTCTCACACACACACACACACACACACACACACACACACCTGACACCGCCTAGACACACAGCTCTGAGATGGAGTAGGGTGAGGGCTGGAGTCCACCACAGGGCACAACCACACCGTGCTCCATTTTCCTCCACAGTGTTGAGGTGCTACTCTCTGTGCTCTTCTGATTATGAAATTAGTCATTTTCTAGGAAGCTTATTTATAGCGTCCACTGCACACATGCAGTGCTGAGCTATGCTGCACGTGGCTGGGGTGTGAAAGCAGGTATGAGTCATATGTGGGTCTCCTTCCAGATGCCTTGGTTACCTTTCTGCCCCATCATGGGCTACTGTCTTGGGGTATCCTCCATCCAGGGGAGCTCTTATAGTAAAAACAAGCTCAGGACTGAGAGTGTTCTCAAACCCAAACCCTATGGCCCCCACTTTTGCATTCACCCTGCTTCAGTACCCTCCTCTGAAATGAAAGGTCTTCGAGATCCATGATTCCCTGCCAGCTGTTGAGGACGGTTCCAGGTGGCTTAACAAAGACCCACCCATAAAGTGGCTCAGATTATGGCTGTTTATGGTAGCTGATGTTTTCTGAAGCACACTGCAGCACCACTATCTTTTTCTACAGTTCTTTGTCTATGGAACCTCCTCCTAAGAGCCAGGCACTGAGCTGGGCTTTGAAGATGCAAGCTAAGTAAAAGGAAAAGTCATTGCCCTTTTGCAGCCTGTATCCTAACGGCTGGCAATGATGTTGATCCAGCAAGCATCAATTAAAATAGACTTCCTAACTGTGCCGAGTGCTGAATAAAAAAAAAATCCCAGCAAGTAGAGACGAATGCACAACCCAGGCCGAGCAATGTGAATGCAGAGGTGTGTGCAGGAAGGAGCCCACCCAAAGCGCCCCGAGTAGCGGTCAAGGGCAGGAAAGACAGAAGGCAATGCTGAAGGAGAAATAATCTAGTTAGCTGCATTTCAGCATGTTTGTCTTTGGTCTTAGTGAAATGGGATGCTATGGGAGTATTTTTCCAAGGGAGGTTAAGTGGTGAATTGAAGAGCTGGTGCTAGTTCAAGGCGGTCCCATCCTGTATGCAGATTGGGAACCTCACAGCCATGTAAGTGATAGACTTTGGCACTATGTTGGGGAGTGCTGTGAGGGCTGGACTGAATGGATGCCCAAGATCATTAGGTAAAGACCACACTTGCAAGCAGGGATGCCTTGAAGGAAGTGTCCTTTTGTCTCTGAGTCATCTGGTCTCTAGACTGGGGATTCTCAGAGATGCTGCCAGTTAGAGTGTGGGGGGGGGGAATAAAACAAGACAATGTAAGTTGAGAGTAAAAGATACCAGCGTGGGAAGAGCCAGCCCTATCCTGGCCTGTTTGCCCTTACTATTGAATTCTGTAATGTTTCTAAAAGAGGCTGTAGGATGGATGAGAGGCCACACTGCAGGACTGGTGGGCAGAGAGGCTGCTGACCTTTGAGACTGCTTGGAGTTTGTGCTAGTGAGTCTGTGTTGAAGGTTATGCAGCTGCCAGTTCTCCTGGTTAAACTAAGATGTGGGACCTAGTCTTAATGGATGTGCTCTCCATCAAGAGAGCCAGGACAGGAAGGACTAAGAAACTCTGAGGCTACTGTCCTCTGCAATCCTTCTCTCGGGGCATGGCCACAGCCATGACTCAACCACAGAAGCACAGATCCCAGACTCCCAGAATGCATAGTAAACATGAAGGATGATTCTCCGATAGACACAGCCTGACTTGTGTGTCCAGCCCTGATCCAGCCCACAACTGCCAAGAGTCGGGCATGAAATGGAGCCAGAAACATTGGGGGCACACACCTGCATTGCCAGAGCAGGGGATTCTGTAAGTGCCATGGTGTTCTGCCCTCCAGATTTGCTGAGTCTGAAGATACTTTCTGTAATCTAATTGATTTCCAGCAAGCTTTTTCCAGATCACTGTGTGAAGAAAGAAAATTAGACCCTAGGGCAGTCTATTGGGGACCCTGGTGGGCTAGAAATAAGGTTTTCTGGGGGCTGGATAGATAGCTGGGTGGTTCAGAACACTTGTTCTTGCAGAGAACCAGGCTTCAATTCTCAGCACCCACATAGTGACTCATGAAACTTCCTCTCTTTATGCATACCATGGCACAAACATGCACATATCTACACCATTATCATCATCACTGTCACCATCATCACCACTAACAAAGGAATTAGGTGCAGAATAGCACAGTAAAAGTATTGAGTTTAGAGTTCTCCAGTGTAACTTCAAACCCAGCTTCACTCTGATGAGACCTTGGACAAGTCCCATAAACCTCCTAAGCCTTGTTTGATGAGCCTTGTTTCATGAGATCATGGTGAGGACTCTGTTTTCAGAGTCTCTAAAAGGTGAGCCAGTCTGGTGGTGACGGCGGCGGTGGCGATGGTGACGGTGGTGGCGGTGATGATGACAAAACCCTGCCTCTCCTCTGGAGCTTGATGCCATAAGAGGCTTCTTGTCCCCTTTGGTCCCCTGATGAAGTGGAGGTAATCAAAAGAATACTGGGGGAATACTGAGGGAGGCAGCTTTTTGTCTTCACTGGAGGCTGGGACTCTTGATCCTGGACCACCAATATCCTCTGACAACAATTTCTCTCCCACTGCAGGAGTGAGAGAGAAAACCAGGCTGCTGATGACTTCACGGGAGGGGCCCTGGACATGTGCTGTGGTGAGAGGCTGTTGGGTAAGTCTCAGCACCCCTGTGACCCAGGAACTCAGACTGGAGAAAGAGGGTACCAGCTGACACAGAATTAGAAGTCTGGTTGCCTGTGACGTTGCTGTTCTAAGGTCTCTGTATAGATGGGGCTTTGTTTCTCAAACCCTCAGTGTCTTTCTGTCCTAGGGTCATTTAGGGAAGTTCTGTGTCCTCTGAGAGTAAGAACAGACATCTGAAGGTGTGCTCAGAGGGAGAGAGGAAGAAGAAAGTTGGCAGGGAGCTTAGCATGGAGAGAGAGCAGCTGACCAGTGTCAGTGCAGGCCTCGGGAGCAATGGAAGAAATCTAAACCAGGTGATAGGGTCTGAGCTGAGGGTGGCCAAACAGCCTGCAGAGCTGCCTGTCAGTCCTGCAGAGCTGCCTGTCAGTCCTGCAGAGAAGCCTGGCTGGGAGTCAGAACCTGAAGCTGGAGTCCAGGTGCCCACAGATGTGGGAGCCTGCCTGCCTGAACCCCTGCCATGGCTGTCACCATGGAGACGGCCAGGGCAGTGTGCCCACAGAGTGGCAGCATGGCCCACCAGTTGGAGACCATATTCCTGGTCAAAATAAATGGCATTAAAAGGAATAGAGTGGAAAAGACAGTAAAAAGGGGTTCTATTTTCTTTTTATATGTTTTAATTATTTTTTCTTATAACAAGCGTCTGTTGTGGCAATATTACAAAATAAAGGCAAGTGAAACATTTGGAAATTTGCCATACCTTTGTGTACCTACATTTTCATATCCTCCACCCGAATGTTTGTTTGAAAAATAGCCTTTTGAATTCGAACTTGGAAACCTCAAACTTGTGGCGTCTGAGAAACCTCGCGATCGTTCTAGGTAAGACGCTTAAAAATGCAGTCTCCGTGTGACATTTACGGTTGACACTGAAAACAAATAGATGAGACTCGGAAGCAGTGGCTTCAAAATAAGCAATTACAGGATCCACTGCCCACCCTTCTTATCTCCCTGGCTCCTCCAGCAGCCTGAGCCCTTGGCGCAGTTCCCCCCTCATCCAGCAGGGGCACCATTGCACACCATGAGCCCCTGTTTTTGCTGGTGGGGAATGGATGCTCTGCTTAGGAGGCATCCAGGCAAGGGGGGCGGGGGTAGTTGGAAAGAAAGAATTCTCCGAAGGTTATGAAAGCTGAGTGTCTGGAGGGCCACCGTATGCCGGGGGACAGCAGATCTGTTCTGCATATTTTTAGGGGTATGATGTAAGCCCAACACAGAGACATAAAGAAGATCTGGGCCCACGAGATGAAGAACTTACTTTCTGACTCTCACAATGGTCCAGTCATAGAGCTGATGATTCCAGAGGAGGGAAATGAGTGTTCCATCACTGGAGGCATTCAACTATTGGAAGACAAGCAATGGAGAGGAAATTTCCACAGTGGGTGGGAGGTCTCAGTGACGTCAAAGTTCCTTTCAACTATTAAACACTTCTGTGATTCAGATATGAGTCATAGGATTCAGAGATGACTCTCCAACCAGAGATGGCCCCACTGGCTAGAAAATACCCACAGAAAGTAGGATATAATGTATAGGAACCCAGGGAGGAGCATGGTGGGGAGAAAAGAGCATGGGACTTGGCATTTGAGTCTGACTAGGCTATTTCCAGCCTCTGTGTTTATGGGCGAGTCATTTAACCTTGCTGGACCTGCCACCAGCCCTTCCTCTGAAAATGGAAATAACAGCAACATGAATATGACTATGAATCTTCACAAGAAGAAATGTAACCACTCATTTGTTCACCAAGTCCATTTATTGAGTACCTACCGTGTCTCAGATACTGTACTGGGTGCTGGGGATATGTAGGGAGATGAAACACAGTCCCTGCCTTAATGAAGGTTCACAACAAGCTCTGTGCTGAGCCAATTCTGGAAAATGGGACAGAGCCACAGCAGAGAGGTTACAGTAGGAAGCACGATGTGTTTAATTCTATCTCCTCCCCTAGAGCCGGCAAACAATGTCAAATGGAAGAGGAGATTAGTCATCACAATGCCTGCCTTATGCAATACTCAGGAAGTTGGTATCATTTACTGCCCCCATCTTACAGATGACAGGACCAAGGCCCAGGGAAGTTGGGCTTCCTTCCCAAATTCCCTTAGCTAGATGATGTTTAGCAAGGGAAGGCCCAGTCAGCTAGCCATTCCTGAGCTTGTGTCCTCACCACTACCCTGTTCTTACCTCCATCGTCTCTGGAGAGTCAGTGTTGTTTGCAGAGGGGAAAAGAGTGAAGGGTGTTTGTCCCGAGAGAGGAGTCAGGCAGTGTCACTGTATCTGTCTCCTTCTATATCCTATCTATATTCTTCTAGACATCCCTGTGTGCCAAGAGCCAGGAAAGTCTATGCCTGCTAGACACCCATGCTGCCGGGCAGATGTGGTATTGTAATAATTATTCATCTGTTTAGGACCATGCGCTCTTTAAGGCAAGCCCCTGTCTGTCTCACTTCTGTGTCCTCCTTGCCCAGCGTTTATTGAGCCATTCTTCATTTATTCCCCATTAACTGAGCACCTGCATGTGGCTGGCACTGCAGTAGATTCAGGAGCTTCCCTAGCTGAGAGAGTGCCTACCCCATAGGACTGTATTATGTATGAAGAGTGGGTTTCAAGCCTGGAGAGATGGCTCACCTTGTAAAAGCACAGAACATTCAGGTTCAGTTCTCAGCACCCATAAATTATCTATAACTCCAGTTGCTCCATGAATATTGCATGCATGGAGTGCATAAACTTATATGCAAACAAGCGTCCATGCACATTAAATAAATTAATTTAAAGAAGAAAAAAAGTAGGGCCCCAGGTCTTAGACCTGACTCAGTCACTAATCAGTGAGGTGCTCATTTCCCCTCCCTGGACCCGCTATCTATAAAGTGTCATGATTAATCTTCCGTGCCATACAGAATTTTTGGATGGCTCGGTGAATTAATAGAGAGCTGGGAGACTAGCCTGACACACAATGGTGCTACGTAAGTGTTCACTGTAAAGGGAAGACAGGCAACAAACAAGGAGAGGGGGGGTCATGGGGCAAACAGAGGGGAAGACTATAGAAGAAGATGAAAACTAAGCCGAGGGGCGTGGGGAAGGACTGGAAGGGAGTTTAGCATTGTGACTGTGTGGACCCTGAGCCCAGTGTGGAGCAGATTGCCACAAAGGCTGGTCATCCAGATCTGCTGACTTAAATGGAAACGTGGACATAAAACAAATGGAGGTATAGAGGCCAAGAGCACTGGGGTGCTGGGCCTCTAGAAGAGCCCATAGACACTGTGAGCAATTGCATAAAGATAATAATGGTATAAGAATACAACCCTCAGTAGTTTCTCTCCCTCCCTGCTGCCTTCCCTGCTGGGCAAGACACAGGCAGAGCGAGGGCCAGCCATGCCAGGATGACTCATTCATTCCCACACAAACTTCAGAGTAGCGTGACATGGATAACACTCAGAGCCTCGGTCACCCAGACCCGAGCTAGCATCAGCCAGGTCATACAGACCTCTTAGATAATACTTCCTGAAGTGAAGATGTCTTTAGACATCGCCAGCAACCCAGGAAGCCCACAGCTGCCTTCAGAGCGGGTAGGCTGCTCACACCCTCCAGGGTCCTCCCACGTTTGCTCACACACTTGTGTTTGTTCTCATTTGACACAGCCACGTGCTCACATACACACATGCACATGCCCACACAGTCACCCAAGCACGTGGCCTGCCTCAGACTCACAGGGCCCTGTGGGGGTGGACATGTACCTTCAGAGGACACACACCTGCATATCTTCTTCCTCTTGCATGCTCAGCTCGCTCGGCTCTGCAGCTCCACCAGCCTTCATGCACCATACAAGCTCCCTGGCAACTAAAAGACACACTATCTCTCTTACTCTCTTTAGGTGTCTCCTGGGACTGCACCCTGATCTCATGAGCATGCACAAAGATCAGAAGACACACTCCCTCCTTCTGCATCCCCTATCCTTTCCTTGGCACTTAGTCCCTCTTGGTTTTGGAAACCAGCGGTAGGCACGTGGCGTAGACCTGGCTGCCTTCACCACTCCATGCGTGCACAGACTTCTTTCCTTTCCCCTCGTGCACACATTCCTTTGCACACGGTCACTTTGTTCTCTTTCACTCCCCTTGCATGCTCGCTTTACTTGCTTTGCATTCATCCAAACACATGAGTACATTCAAACCCACACCCCCTGCTCTTTAGTGTGTAGGTGTTCACATTTGCATGAAAGCAAACAATGCTGCGGATGCTGGGGCCTCTGTTCCTTCCCCCAGCTAGCACTGGTATGGGTGTAGCCTCAAATCCAGTAGCTTCCTTGGAGTACATGGGAGGTAGAGGATATCACGGCCAGTGATGACCAGGTTGTGCAATAGAGTGACATCATTAAGTCTTGCTTTCTGTGTCTCTAATGAGCAGACTTCTGGGCAGGTTGCCTCCTAAGATTTGTAGGAACTGAGGCCAGATCACAAGTGTGCTGTGGGGTAATGCTCTTGTACACTATAAAGATTTGTCATTCATATTGGCTTTATAGATGCTGATTGGCCAATAGTCAGGCAGGAAGTATAGGCAGGGCAACCAGACTAGGAGAATTGTGGGAAGAGGAAAGGCAGAGAGTCCGTTGTAAGTCAAACACGGAGGAAGCAAGATGAGAATGCCTTACTGAGAAAAGGTACCAAACCACATGGCTAAACATAGATGAGAATTATAGATGAATTTAAGTTGTAGGAGCTAGTTAGCAGTAAACCTGAGTAATAGGCTAAACAGTTTATAATTAATATAAGCCTCTGTTTATTTAGGATTGAATGGTTGTGGGACTGGGTGGGACAGAAAATTCTGATTACACAAGTGAGGCCTCTAATGATATACCACCTCCTGTTGAACCTTGTACTGCAAAGATCCTTGTGTGTATGCATGTGGGCACATCACTCTGTATAAGCAATCATGGTCCACAGTTTGCCCCAATCAGTATGTAGCCTCAGAAAGAAGCTCCTGAAGGAAAAACCTTGCAAGCATCAGGTTATGATGAAAGCAAATTCTGAAGTCCTCATTATTAGAGTAACACTTGAGAAGAGGACGTGAACACTAGGTAGGTGCATGGGTACCTCTCCTGGGCATTGTGAATTATTTCCCTATGAGAATGGCATGGCCAAGTGAGAGGAAATGCAAGCCCGATGTCTAAGAATGCCATTGCTCTTGAGACCTGGGTACTCCAGAGGCCCTTTATATATGAATAGAGTCATGATAGTCCTGGATACCCTGAGGGTTAAGTGTGTGACATTCACCTGGGTTCATACAAGGTTTCAAGTATACACTGTAGGCCTAAAACTGGTCTTTTTGGTAAGAACAGAGATGACTTCTTGGGCTGGTGGCTATGAACCCTAGTTCATCTTTTATCTTGGTATCTTGAAGGTGGGCTTTAGTCCAGCTCTAAATACAGTGCTCTGTGTGTCTGCTCACCAGTGTTTAGTGGGTTCTCCCGAGCCAGGGATTAGGACTCAGTCTCAACAAGAAGCAATTGCTTACCTGGGTGCTACTTTATGGAGTAAAGTACTAATGAAGGCTTGATTATCCTCACCTCCAGTGACCCCATCTGACCAGCAGAAGGGCCATAGCTTTCGCTGTATTCCCATCATGCCTCTGAAGAGACTTTGTGCTAGAAGCCGATGGATTGTTGAAAATACCCTTTGACCAACTCAAATTTATGGAGCATCCACTCAATCCCAACATGTCCCAGATTAGTGGCATAGTGCTGAGCAGAGCAGATGTATACTCCTCTCCTCTCAGAGAACACAGGAAACCAGGGAAGGCTTATGTGCAGGCCTAGAGACAAGAACCGAGAAAAACTCTCTGAACCCATGCTAGAGGATGAGTAGGTCCCTACTCAAGTCTCCAGGGGACTCTATCAAGCACTGTAAGAAGAGAGGTAACCTCAGAAGGAGATTTAACTTCCATCTGCTAAACCCTGTCCTTACTGAGCATCCAAGTCTGGTGCCCGGTACTGGTTCCAACTGTCCTGGGAGCAGGTGCAGGAACCCTAGTGGGCAACCACAGAGAAGGAAGACTAAATGTGGCATATGGCTGAGGTGTTGCTGATGCCTGTCCACAAGCACAGCACACATTCTGCATGTCTTTCTCTTTCTGTGGTACGGGGATAGAACTCGTGGCCAATGTGCACACTGGGTCAGCACTGAGCTATACATGTAGCCGCCATTGTATAGATTCTTATTTCTTTACCAGACTGGTGCTCCTATTTTCTTTTCTTTTTTATACATTTTTATTGATATTTATTGAGCTCTACATTTTTCTCTGCTCCCTTCCCTGCCTCTCCTTTCCCTACTTCAATCCTCCCCCAAGGTCCACATGCTCCCAATTTACTCAGGAGATCTTGCCTTTTTCTACTTTCTACTTCCAATGTAGATTAGATCAGTGTAAGTCTCTCTTAGTGTCCTCATTATTGTCTAAGTTCTCTGGGATTGTGGTTTGTAGGCTGGCTTTCTTTGCTTTATGTTTAAAAACCACCTATGAGTGAGTGCATGTGATAATTGCCTTTCTGTGTCTGGGTTACCTCACTCAAAATAATGTGTTCTAGCTCCATCCATTTTTCTGCAAAATTCAAGCTGTCATTATTTTTTCCTGCTGTGTAGTACTCCATTGTGTAAATGTACCACATTTTTTTTATCCATTCTTAGGTCAAGGGGCATTTAGGTTGTTTCCAAGTTCTGGCTATGACAAACAATGCTGCTATGAACATAGTTGAGCACATGCCGTTGTGGCACAATTGAGCATCCTTTGGATATACACCCAAAAGTGGTATTCCTGGGTCTTGAGTAGATTGTTTCTTAATTTTCTGAGAAATGCTCCTATTTTCATTTAGGACTATTCACGCATTTAGAGATGTTTACACTGACTGATAATTTGAGTCTTTAGACCATTATAGAGAAACAAAACACTGTTAGGAGGTGCTAAGATACTAATAGAGTAACATTTTGTGGAGAGGCCCTGGCCAGGTATCCACTAGTCAACAATGGTAGAGTTTAACTAGTCTCTGACACCAAGACAGAAATGCGAACAGGAACCCATGTCGCTGGGCCTAGAAGTGCTTAGGGGAGGTAGACAGACCTGGGTTTATGTTTTAGTTCTGCCACCAACTGGCACTATGGCCTTAGGTAAATCATCTGTTTTGACCTCAAAATTCTATTCTCTAAACTGTAGATGGTGGTGTAAGATCTTGATAGAGGCCATGATAATGAGTTAATAGACTGAAAGTTTTATTGTACGGCATTCAGGCAATGGTAGCTGACAATGATGGTGGTCATTCCAGAGTACGGAGCATAAACAGAAAAATTCTTGTATTTTTTGAGCCTACTCCAAGGCTCAGGTGTCAAGTTCTGGCCAGTCCTTCAGCAATATAGCTATAGGTCTACCATAACTCTCCACTACAGGCCTGGGATCTCACAGAGCCAGCCGAGCCTCTGGAGAGGAGCACTGTCTGCTTGTAAAGTCAGGTGTGAAAGGGGCCAGCACTGGTGGGAAGAGAATCTCTGTCCGTTTCCCTTCACTGAGGTGGACACAGCTGTGATACTATAGGAAGGTACCTGGACGTGCAGGGACCCTGAAAAGAGAGTCTCTGCAGCAGCTGTCCCTACAGTGGTTGACACCAAAGGCCATTGAGATAGATGGCAAGTCATCACATTCCTAGACAAGTGGGAACAGACACTCTCCTTTTCCTTTGCTTTGTCCAGTCTCAAGCTACCCTAGCTCTCATTATATTCTGTACACCTTCTTAAGGTATGTCCTTACAACGTCACCCCGTGCTCCCGCTCATGTCTTCTCA
Organism: Neodon shergylaensis; assembly: GCA_025134845.1. Taxonomy (NCBI): domain Eukaryota; kingdom Metazoa; phylum Chordata; class Mammalia; order Rodentia; family Cricetidae; genus Neodon; species Neodon shergylaensis. The sequence goes on from JABTXL010002812.1 coordinate 3,426,127, forward strand.
GACCTCAGTGTCTGCTTGGTCAGCTTTATTTACCTCCTCATGAACAGTCTCGAAACTCAGGAGCTTCCAACAAAGCATCTTACCTGCTCATGAGCTACAGACCAGGCAGGGTGTTCTTCTGACCAGGCTGTGTTCACCAGCTTAAGGCCTGGGAAACAACATCCATGAAAGCTTTCCTTACACATCTGGGGCCTCGGTCTCTGTCGTGTGAACCTGCCCTCTCTTTAGTGAGCCTGGGCTACCTCACAGTAAGGGAGTCATAAATATGTTAGACTTCTCAGATAGCAGCTGACTTCTGACATTCTAAGACCCGGGGGGAAACAGAAGCTTCAGGCTTCTTATGCCTCAGAAAAGAAACTATAGTATTTGATTTGTTGGTCAAAGCTAACCACAGTCTCAGCCTAGATTCAAGTAGAGGAAGAAGCATGGCGCCTCTTGATGGGATCCAGGAATCTGCATCACCCTCATCTGTCATAACATCCTTTATCAGTCTCCGTTCCTCTTACATTCATTCTTTTCTACTTCTTTCTCCTATTTCATGCCCCATTGTTTTTCTACACCTCTCCTATTTCAGCTACTCACCTGTGCATATCTCAAGTCCTTGGCTCCTCTCCCTACTTGCAAAGAGCATGGCTGTGTTCAGGCTTTTCCCCAGCATCTGTAAGGTCACTGTGTGCTATATCAAAATAATTTAAAGTTGGAAATAAATTTTGAAATAAAATATGTTGTACCCTTCTACCTGGACAAATATTCATCTCTAAGGAGTATGACAGCCATGTTCATACTTAGGAGTTAAGCCAGACTAGAATTGAGACTCCTTGGCATTCTGCATCAAGATACGAGGTTTAGAGAAAACCAGTACCAGCCTATCAGGCTCCATCCAACTGCAAGGATGCTCACATGCACTTATGTGCATAGGCACTCTGCTCCACACTTCTGATCTCCACACATACCTTCTGCAAATTACAAATGTTCACAGCAGTGTGTTGTGCATCAGAAAACAAGAAAAGAGAACACCATGCTGCAAACCAGGCTCAGGCCAGTATGCACAGAGAACCTTTGGATTTGTGTATAAAGAGTGAGATGTCTTTTGGGGTCCATCTACTCCTTACCTCTGAGAAGGATGCCTAGTAAAAGAGTAGAGAAGAGCCCTTCAAATGTAAGTCCAGACCAAGGGCCATTTTCTGGTGTAATGACATGTGTGCCCTGGTGTTGGGCATGCCATGAGGAACATACATTCAAAAAAAAGTAATTAATTAAAAATGCAATTTTTTAAAAGACTATTTCCCCATCACAAACAAGGCCATTTGGGAATGTGCACCCTCTGCCAGCATGTTCAGCCGACACTCAGCAGCAAAGCAGCAAAGTGCACCATAGCCATGCCCAGCCTCTCAGGCCCACCATGGTACAATGTGAATCCAGCCTGTTGTGGGAGCCTGTGGTCTTAGAGAGGAATAAGGCTGCTTGTGTTAAGCAAATTCTGTTGCCCAAGTTGCCAAAAACTTGACAGCATCCCATTGTGTTTTTCATTCAAGAGCCTAGGGATGATTTAAAGGACTTGTGGTTCTAGCCCAGCCTCTCAGAACATCTCAAAATGTTGACCCTTGTACAAGATCTCAAAACCTACCTGAAGCTACACATGTACTTTATCTAAGTTCACCCACAGGTTGTCAGCATGCCTCATCTCACTGTAGCCTGGTGGTCTCGGTTCCACTCCACGGCTACCTAGACAGGAAGCTGGTACCCCCACCCCCGTGTGAGTGACTCCTGAGAGCATGCCATGCAGGAGGGGGCTCCCCACATGAAGTCACAATCTCTTCTAACCTGATCTTACAAGTGATATGCCTTCGCTTCCGCTACGTGCTTTTGGCCACAGAGCCTACCATGGTTACCATGTGGGAAGGTCTGCATATGGTTATGAGTGCCAGGAGGCAGGGTCATTGGAGGACAACTTGGGGCCTGTCTACTGGATTGCTTAAACGTTGAATAATTAAATTTGAAACGCTTTTAATAAAGCTTGATATAGCTATCACCCTCCATCCAGCTTCATTTTCAACATGCAGACTACTTCAGCATGCTTCCTTCTTAGCATCTCACTGTTCAGTTTACAAGTTAAGTTCTATGTAGTACATATGGGCTATGTGTGTCATCGTCTTAAAATTTTAATATAAAATGTCTATCTTTTAACATAGTCAAATCCTCATAATCCACAGTCTTAGGATGTGCCAATGAGCTGTTGGGGGGGAAAGCCCACTAACCAAAACAGAAAACCAGCAAAAAGGACATCATAATGAAACCAGTGCCTTTCTCACTGTAGTAGGACTATGAAAGACTTGATTTTTCTTTATTCTTTGATGGAAAGGTGGTCTCTGCATTTTCTAAATCATTTTTACACAAAATGGTTGAACATTCCAAAATGCTAATGAAACAGTAGCTGTAGGTGGTAGGGACACCCCTACCCCTGTTTGCTCTATGGACAGACCCTCCCAAACCTGGGCTGACCCAAACCCATGATTATTAATGGGAACTGACCAATCAATCTGTAGAGACAGATAACCACAAAACATGGAGTTCTGTTTCCTTGTAGAAAATCAACAAAATGAACCAGAGGTCACATTGATAAGGCCACTCAGGAAAAGGGAGGCTCAAAGGCTGTTTGACAATCATCTGTGCTACAACCAAAACCAGGACTCTTTCCTACTGAGGGGTGTTGATTCCCAGCGGGATCTCTCTCCAGCTCTTTCAGGAGCCAGACAAAGGGCCACAGGCGTCTGTTCTGTCTTTCTCTTCAGACACTAGACAAATTTCTAATTTGGGGGCTTGGTTTCTGGTTTCCTTAGAGGTGGAAAGGCATTGAAGTTTTCAGTCACGGTCAGCCATGTTTGTCAGTGTCTGCCGTCAGCGCATCTTAGAGGTCTACACGAGGCTCCAGTCTGGCTTCCTGAACTTACTTCCTTTTCTCTCTGCTGTGCCCTTCTATACAGAGGTTGTGTGTTTAACGTTCATTCTTGTTTCTGCTCTTGCTAAATAATGTCAAAATTTCATATTCTATATTGAATTAAGCTAAGCCGTGGGCTCAGGATTTCTCTTTAAGCAGAGGGATCTTAAAAGCTGAGCAGGCCCTTACAGACCCTGCTCTAACTTCATGCAAGGCCTAGAGAGGCAATGGAATGCCCGGGGCCACAAGCCTGACACAGAGCCCTCGACCCTACCACCTGGAGAATGTGAGAATGAGTCTCCTGGGCAGCCAGCGGCCATCTGATCGTCCGATGGTGGCAGTTCCAGGAGATTTGTCAACCCGGCTGTCTGGGGGTGAGGGTGGGGTGCGGCGTGGATAGTTTTTACTCCCCTCCTGCCAGCTGGACTGTCTTTAATGACTTCTGAGGTCATTAGCACAAACTGTAAAAAAAACTCCAAGCTAGGACTTGGCCTACCACTGCCTTGGGCTTAGGCCCCAGTCCTTCCGGATACTCCATACCGCACTTGTGAAACCTCTTTGCTGTCTCATTCATGAGAGAGAGCTAATGAGAGAATTTAGGGATGACCCTCTGAACCAGGGTGTTGCGGTGCATGGGGCCTGTAACCCCAGCACTCAGGAGATAAGGCAGGAGGATCAGGAGTTCAAGGTCATTCTCAGCAATATATTGAGTTCAAGGCCAGCCATAGGCTATCGAAGACCCTGTCTCAAAAATAAAACAAAGCAGCTGTTATCCACTGAACCTCCATTTCTTCATGAGAGAAACGAGGTGAAAAGAGAAGCTCTCATTCTCCACGTGTCTCAGTGCTTTGGCCTCAGGCACTGAGGGCTCACGAGGAGGGTCGTTGATGTCTGTTCCTTTGTTTCTTGGTGTGGTGGCTGGGGCAGAAGATGTACGACCCCATCGACTCTCCTTGATGCTTTTCACCCTTCTACTGTGGAGCCTGCACTGCAGAGAATCACGGGGCTGTCAGCCTTTGTGAGCAGCCACAAAGCTGTCTGCAGTCCCGCGCAGAGCCGTGCCTTTCTATCCCATCCCAGGCGTACTTGAGTTGCATTTTGTTTTGAGAGCTTGTTAGCATTCTGGATTTAATTAACTGGCAGAGACAAAGCCCCACTGTTTCCCTCACCCCGAGTCCATGCCCATTCTACCTACCCGCTGACCCCAGTTCTCAGCCCCAGCCCACGTCCAGGTGGGGTGCTCATTGTCCTCCTGGAGGCTCAGCTCTCACATGAAAAGGATGTCCTTGCCACCGCCTGCCTCCCCACCCCACCTCTCGCCCACCTCACCTCTTAGCTCTGGCTACGGTTTATTGGGCATTCATGATCTACCAGGCCCCAGGCTAAGCATTTGTGTGTTTTTAGATCATGGTATTCTAAAAGTCCTATGAGATAGGATTTGTAGATCCATTTTCTAGAAGAGAACTAGGTTCAAATTGTCACTTAGCCACAGCGCTTATCCAGGGTCATGTGTAGTAAATGACAAAACTGAGCCTCAAACCTCAATCTGTGTAGGATTCTAAATGGTTGGACTGCTGGCCACTCCAAAAGGCTGCCTGCCTAGAAGACAGAACTACTTCAGGTTTCTGGAGGTCTGCCTACCCCGAGTTTCCACGTATAGTTCTCCTCAGGCCCCCCTTCCAGAGAGTATACTCTCCTGTGTCTGAAAGCAGCGGTCAGCTCACACACTCACTGCAGACTAAGCAGTGGGCACCCTTGACTTCCAGAACCCTCCCCACTGCCTTGGCCCTAGCCCTCCTTTAAGAGTCTTCCTAACCAGAAAAGCCCATTCACTGAGTGTGGCCGATTGTGTCTAGCTGCAAAGGCATAGCCCCACCCTGCCTCTGTGTCGCGGAGGAGAGGCAAAAGCAGCAGCAGTCTAGGGGAGGCAACAGACACGGGATGGGAGGGCAGACGCACCACGCCTCCTGAGACCGTGTCCTGACCCTTCAACCCATGGTGGTGGCTTTGAGCAAGTCACTTACTCTCGAATGTCTCCCTGTCTTCTGAACTGTAAAAGAACAGTCCCGTTACCTCTGCCATGCAGTCATTCGAGGACTGGCTGAATCAGTGCTTGTAAAGAGGTCGCTGAAGCCTCTCTCCACCAGGCAGCCAAATTTCATACAAGAAGGCAGCAAACATTACGTGGGCTTTCCATTCCCAGCCTGACAACCCTATGTGTGACATCCCTTCTGCCTGGGGTGGAGTCACAGGCTCCACCTATTGCTGAAAGGTCTGTCGAGGGACTTACTCTTGTCTAAACAACCGCGGAGAGGTTTCACACCTCGCCCAAGCCACTGGGGCTGAGACTGGTGAGCACTTGCATCCTAGTTCAGAACCTCCTGCCCAAATCCGTTTTCTTCTGCTACTGCGTCCTGCCTGCCTGGAGAAATAGGGAGATGAATCAGCTGTGGGTGTTGGCTGAGGAGATGGTTCACTCAGGAAAGGGCTTGTCATGTAAGCACAGAGACTCGAGTTGGGATCCCTAGCATCCAAAAAGACAATTTTAAAAAGTATGGCATCATGCGCTTGTCATCCACGCCCCCACCCAGGAGACAGCGACAGGAGGATTCACAGAGCGCACTGGCCAGCCAGTCTAGTCTAAATGGTGAGACCCTGCCTCAAAAAATAAAGTCTGCAGTGAGTGCCTGAGGGACACGCAATGCACACACAGATGCAGGTCCCACTGTCAGCCAGCTTACCATCCAGGATATAGACTTCTCCTTCCCCAGGCTCTTTCTCTCATCCTGCTGTACCTTCTGTGACTCTCTTTGTCTTGGTGTGCACTGGCTAGCAGGACTGATGGGGCAGAGGTGTGGTGGGGAGCCAATACACATCCCCACAAAGCTACATCTACTGCCCATTGCCTTTGCAGAGAAGAGCCAAAATTTTTTTTCACCAGGATCTGTGGTGCTCCTAGAACCCTGCTGGCCTGCACTGTGATACATGAGTGCATACACACACATGCACACGCACACGCACACGCACACATGCACTCATGGGCACACACTCCCACACATGCATGCATGCACACACACACACACACACACGAGTGACTCTATTTCCCGGGTTGTTAGGAGGGTTGAGAGTCAATACTCATAAAGCTCTGGAGCTGCACCGGTGTGTGGTAAACAGTCTTTATCCAGAAGTTCAGCTTGGTGCTCTATCTGCAGTCCCAGCATTCAGGAAGTGGAGGCAGGGAGGTCAAGAGTTGCAGACCGTCCTTAGCCAGCTTGGACTATAGGAGATGCTATCTTGAGGGTGGAGGGGGACTCTGTTTGCTCATAATGCTTGGGACAGCAGCCAACCCCTATGCTCTGCGAGCTTGGGCAAGGCATGTCCCCAAGTTTTCCCTCGGTCTTTTTCGTTTGTTTGTTTTGTTTTTGTTTTTCGAAACAGGGTTTCTCTGTGGCTTTAGAGCCTATCCTGGAACTCACTCCGTAGACCAGGCCGGCCTCAAACTCACAGAGATCCACCTGCCTCTGCCTCTCGAGTGCAAGGATTAAAGGCGTGCGCCACCACTGCCCAGCTCCCTCAGCCTTTTCAGAGAAATCATCAGGCTGAGCTGAATATCCCTGCCTCAAATTCTCAGGTTCTGACATTCAATGGCTTTGGAAGGCCGTGGTCAGGCAGGCATGGTCAGTGGCTGGCAGGCTTAGCCGGGAGGTCACTCTTGGCCATTCTGAGAAGGAAGAAAAGCTGAATGGGATCGTCTCCCTCCTCTCATAATCAGGAGCAGGCTAAGCCAGGCTTCAGCTCCAGTTATGGTGGGCTGAGGGGCTGAGGCTGAGAGCAGGCGGATGAGTCACCAGGTAGCCTCCGTGGTTCTGGAGCTCCAACCAACCCCTGGGCAGAGGAACTGCAAGGCTTAATGGTGTGGTTTGAGAGCTGGGGTACAACAGAAGGATAAGCATGTCCTCGCATGCCCTGGATGGCATCTGAAGGCCATTTGCCTCCACGTTTTACCCGGGAAGCTTTGGCCGGGGTTACTGATTCTGCCTCTCAGTCCCTCTTCCCCTCCCTCAACACCACTCAGCATCCCAGGATCCATCTGCCAGATGTCAGGTGCAGAAGCTGCACCATCAGCCCAGGACAGCTGTTTAGGATTCAAGGTCCCACACATATACCCCTCCCTCTTCAGTCTCCAGGCTCTCTGCCTGTGCTGCAGCGACCCTTTCTTAAGAAGTCATACAGCAAAAAGAAACCATCCGTTGGTGTCAGGAAGCTCGGGGTTTAAATCTCAGGTCTGCATTTACTTGGGAACGATGCTTGGGTTCTCAAAGCCTACATTTCCCTACCTGGAAAAATCCCTTTCACCCGACTCAAGAGGGAAGCCTATCAAGAGCCTCCCAGGAAACCGCCTGTAAGCAAGCAACCTCTGCATGGGGGGTTCCGTGCGTGGCAAAGCAGCTACCTTACTGGGAACTACTGAAGAGCTAACCCTCGACGCAAGCACCTCTGCCTCTCACCGACAAATGGGGCTCATGATGACGCCTGCTATAGAGGCCAATGCAACTACTCTAGGAACTGCACATCTAGCAGCCCAATGAGGCGATGTCCTTTCCCAGAGCATGGGAGTGAGTGAAAGGGAGGGCAAGACAATAAGAAGTGACATCATTAGCCGGGTGGTGGTGGCGCACGCCATTAATCCCAGCACAGGGGAGGCAGAGGCAGGGCGGATCTCTGTGAGTTCAAGGTCAGCCTGGTCTACCAAAGAAGAAGAAGAAGTAGCATCATCTCTAGAAGAAGGACAAGAGGATAATGGGCCAGGGCTCTGGCACCTTCACCAGCTGGACTGCTTCTTTACTGCTAAATTCCCAGAACCTGGCCCAGTGCTTGGCAGATCCTTACTGCATGACAGGGAAGCAAATCCTGTGATCCCCGTCCTTGTCATGTACTTGGTGGTAAATAAGTGTGCGCTGGGTTCACATACAAGTGAGCAGACGCCAACATCAGGGATGTGATCCCAGCACAGTTCCCAATATCTGTGATTTCTACCACTTCCTGTCAGAGATCCCCATTGGAGATCAGGGCTTCTTAATTGGAGGTCATGGAACCCCCTCCAGATTATATGCGTAGTACGGTGTGTGTTTGGCAGTGTATCTAACCTGATTTTTAAAATGCCCAGTTTCTGACTAGAAAATACTTTTTTAAGATTTACTTATTTTATTATATGTGTATGGGTATTTTGCCTGCATGCACAAATATATGCACCACATGCATGTCTGGTGCAGTGGATCCTTAGAACTGGATCCAACTGGACAGTTGTGAGCTGCCGTGTGAGTGCTAGGAATTGAACCTGGGTCCTCTAGAGAAGCAACCAGTGCTCTTAACCACTGAGCCATCACTCCAACTCCCATGAAACAACTCTTTAATTGTAAAAAGTTTCTGGGGTTTTTGTTTTTTGTTTTGGCTTGGTTTTGGTTTATTTTTTGTTTTGGTTTTGATTTTTGTTTTGGTTTTGGTTTCAATTTTTTGATATAGGTTTCTCTGTATAACAGGTCTGATTGTCCTGGAACTTGCCTTATAGACCACCAGGCTGGCCTTGAACTGACAGAGATCCACCTGCTTCTGCCTCCTGAGTGCGGTCACCGCCCAGGATTAGATTTTATTTTTTATTTTATGCATGTGTGTGTATTAACATTCATTTGTGTGGTGCTTGCAGGGGCGAAAAGTAGGTATCAGATCCCCTGCAGCTAGAATTATAGGTACTTGTGAGCCTCCTAAAATAGGTGCTGGGAATTGGACTCTGGTCCTCTGAAAGAGTCGTGAGTGCTCTTAGTCACTGAGCCATCTTTCTGGTCCCCAATTCTTTTTAATTTTCATATTATCAGAATTGTCATTTGTGTGTGTGTGATATTGGGAGGGTCACACATGCCATCACACACATGAAGAACAGAGGACAACTCTGTCAAATTGATTCTCTCCCTCCACCTTTATGTGGGTTCCAGGGATCAGACTCAGGTCAGGTCGCCAGGTTGTGTGACAAAGACATTGACCCACCGAGTCATTTAGCTGGCCAAAGAAAATGGTTTTAAATAACTCAGCTGTGAAAGATGTATATCTGCCTGGCGCCTAGTGAATTTCCTCATTTACTTCATCAGAATCCCAGAGATTTTTTTCTTTAAATGCAGAGAATTGGGCTAGAGCTATATGGCTCAGTTCACAGAATGCCTACCTAGACTGCACAAAGCCTTGGGCATGATCCCCATCGCCATGTAAAATCAGGTGCCATGGTGCATGTCTACCATCCCAGCACGTGAGAGGTAGAAGCACGAGAATTAGAAGTTCAAGTTTATCCTCAGCCACATGGTAAGTTTGCAGCCAGCCTGTAATACGTGGGACCCGTCTCAAGAAAAAAAATGTGTGTAAAGTTTCCACGTTTGTCTCTGAGACATTGATTCAGGGCCCCATCAGCCTGTGGTGCCCCCTCACCCACACCACATACATGCAATTAGTCTGCCATCTCCTGTACGCAGATGTAATGAGCATAGGTTCTCAGAGGGGCTGGGCTTGCCTTCTGAGCGGCTGCTACACTGGGCAGCTCTCACAGAGCTGTGTGCACTGACGACCTCTGCCTCATATACCCTTCTGAGTGGGACAGGTGGAGTCAGGGCCTGAAACTTGAGAGTATCAACTAGGACTCATAACATCTGAACTCGGAGCTTTTATCTCTTTTTAAGAATATCTTTACAAGCCAGGTGGTAGTGGCGCACGCCTTTAATCTCAGCACTCGGGAGGCAGAGGCAAGCGGATCTCCGTGAGTTCGAGGCCAGCCTGGTCTACAAGAGCTAGTTCTAGGACATGCTCCAAAGCTTTCAAGAGAAACCCTGTCTTGAAAAAAAATCAACAACAACAACAACAAAAAGAATATCTTTATTGCTGCAAATATATATATATCAAATATACATATACAGCGAATATACATGTGTATGTGTGTATGTATATTTTTTTCAGAAAATTTAAGATGTATAAATAAAATCACCTCTCCTCCCACCATCCCTCCCCCCACCCCATGACTGACATGGTGGCACACAGCTTTGATCTAATTACTTGGGAGGTGGAGGCAAATGAATCTCTATGAGTTCAAGACCAGCCTAGTCTACTTACAGAGTTCTAGGCCAGCAGGGTTACACAGCAGTACCCTTTCTCAATAAATAAATAAAAGCTGCTGTTAACACCTGGCTTGCTTGATTTCCACTTAGCAGGCACGTCTATGAAACATCCCCTGTGGGTCAGAGCCCTGCACTACCAGCTCGCTGACACTACCACCCCCCTTTGTCTCCACCATGCACCGTCTTCTCCTAAGCACATTTATATTTGTCTCAAATTTGAAAGCCAATAAGATCATACTGTGTCATAACCTCGCCTTTCACACTCCAAATTTCCAAACTTTCTTCCCATGCCATTAAATATTCATCTACAGACTCACAGTATAATGGTTGCATGACACTGTATCGCAGCAGGTTTCATGCTTCTCAGACTGGAGCACATGTAACCCTGAGGGCAAAGCCACAAGATAAATGTCACCCATCTTCCTGAAGCACAAATTTGATTCAAAACTTTGGGAGGGAAAAAAAATTCAGTATCAAATGATTTCAGATAATCCATAGCGTAGGTTAGAGAAAACCCATAATTTTTAAAAGAAAGCAGCAAAGTCCCAATCTATGTGAACTCGATAGATTACCTATTGAATTGCCCTCTGAGGTTAGAAACAGGCAAGAACAAAATTCCAGCTCAGGTCCCCTGTGTGTATGCATAGGGAAATGCCCAGGGAAGAGAAAAGGGGACTCAAGATCTGCGGCTTAAACTGAGGCAGAAGAGCCAGGGGCCTGGCCTGCACCCCTCTACCATCCTTACATGACATCACCTGTCAATGTGTACATGGGGGCCTTGCCCCTGAGAACACACACACACACACGGGGGTGGAAACCGGCTTCCCACACAGTCCAGCTTCTAGCAGTAGCTTTTCCTTTCAGCCAGCATCAAACTGAACTTAGTGCTCACTAGCTGTGCCCACCATGGTGACCTGCCCTCCTCCCTCCCTCTCGCACATTCATTTCTTCTGTGCACACTTGTTCCGTGCACATCTGTTCACCTGTGCACATTCATTTGTTCTGATATTTCCCATGAAGCGAGAAGCCCTTCATTCCAGAGCAAGAATTACATCAGGTGCCTGTAAAGTGTCAGGAATCATACAGTGTTTTACCTTCATAGTGTCTTTGCAAAGTATATATCATGCTCCCCAGCCCCCACTGAAGAAAAGAAGAGGAGAAGTAGGCACCAGGCAGGGTGGCGCATGCCTTCAATCCCAGCACTTGAGAGGCAGAGACAGACTGATCTCTGAGTTCAGGGTCAGCCAGAGCTACACTTGTCTCAAGCATACACACAAACAAAAGGAACAGGGCAAAATAGTAGCACTGCTCATCAGGCGCTCAGCCAGTCAATATGTATCAAAACCTACAAACCAGCAAACATGTGCTGCTCGCTAGAATACTGATACCACGCTGCTTTCAGGGACTTGTAGGTGAACAGAGACAGTGATATTCTACAAACCTTAGTGACGGTAGCATATCCAGAGTCCCGTGAGACTGCCTCAGACAGAACCCACCTGAAGAGTAGGCCACTTGGGGGGGGGGCACAACCTCTTAGCACTCTGTCCCTCATCTCCCCTTTGTAAATTGGAGGGAGTGATGGCTGTGCCGACTTCCTAGGGATACTGTGAGTGATCGGTGAATTTATGTGTGTCAGCATTCAGAGCAGAGCTGTGCCAAGGTATCTTGCTGTGGATGGTAGTATGAAGGAGTGGCACAGGTAATGGGGCAGAATCTAGTTCCAGTGACATTTATTTGGTAACTGCAGATGAATAGGGGTTTCCTTGGTGACATATACAGAGGCAGGGGGCACAGAGTGTTGTAGGTAGAAGGAATGATAGGCAAAGTACAGCATCACCTCACTTGGGAAGCTACAGGGGGTGTGGCTAAAACACAGCATCCACATGGGGAAACCATCCAAGTTCACAGCGGCCAGCAAAGGGCCCGTGATTTTAACAAGGCTTCTCCAGGTTCTTACATAGCCTGGCTGATCTAAGTCTGGTGAGACGCTCAGTAAATGTCGAGTGAATAACTGACCATGTGCACAGCTGTGTTGGCTCCACCTGCTTCTACTGTCACCAACCAGAAAGCAAGTCCACAGCCCCAGGCATAGTGATGTATACACATCCATTTTGTCAGGCTCTTTCTTCTTGGCGGTATACTGAGCTATGTTTGGGTGGAAATCTTCCAAACCATATCAAGAGGCTCAGATCTAAGCCAGCATGTTAGAGGTGAAACTCAGAATCATCGCAATGGGATCAGGGCTGGGACCCAGGCAGAGGCACTCGGAGACAGTGACACACAGGATGCAGGGGCTCTGGAAAGCTCAGTTAGAAAACCAGGGGTGGGCTGAAGATGTAGCTCGATTGGTAAAGCATTGTGTTGCTTGCACCCAGCCCTGGGCTTGATCCCCAGCACCACACAAGCTAAGTATGGTGGTGCACACCTGTAATCACAACACTCCAGAGGTGGGGGTGGGAATTGGGAGGTCAAGATCAAGATCATCCTCAGCTACATAGTGAATTTGAGGTTTCATGATACCCTGCCTCAAAAAAAAAAAAAAAAAAAAAACAGGAAAGAAAGAAAAAGAAAATGGGGCCAAAGGATGACTTTGCAAGCCTGACAGCCTGAACCCACAGAGAAAAACTGAATGTGGTGTCTTGCATATGTAATGCCGGCATTTCTTTTTTTTTTTTAAATATTTATTTATTTATTATATATACAATGTTCTGTCTGTGTGTATGCCTGCAGGCCAGAAGAGGGCACCAGACCTCATTACAGATGGTTGTGAGCCACCATGTGGTTGCTGGGAATTGAACTCAGGACCTTTGGAAGAGCAGGCAATGCTCTTAACCACTGAGCCATCTCTCCAGCCCCCTAATGCCGGCATTTCTAAGGAGAGATGGGAGAAAGAAACAGAAGAACAGAAGAACCAGCTGGCGGTACCTGCAGCACAGCAAGCAAAACAAGAGAGACTCTGCCTCGAAAGTTAGCCTTTGACCAACACACTCACACGTGCACTGTCAATAAATGATGCTTCTTTTAGAGAAAGACTGGGGGATGGATCGAGGGCTCTGAGCACTTGCTGCTCTCGCAGAGTAGCTCACAACCCTCTGTAACTCTAGCTCCAGGGGATCCCATGCCTCTGGCTTCATTGGGTATCTGCACTCACATGTATGCACCCACATTCAGACATGTCCAACTATGCAAAATTAAAAATAATCATTTTCTTAAGAGGGAAAGACTAATATTGAACCCAACCCCCATCTCTCAGATGGGGAAACTGAGGTTCAAAGAACAAGTTCCCTAGGCCGTGACAACTGCAGTCATATTAGAGCTGAACCCGATATCTATTCTTCACCACCAAAGATAGCCAATATCTATTCTTTTTTATTTATTTATTTATTTATTAAAGATTTCTGTCTCTTCCCCAACGCCGCCTCCCCTTTCCTTCCCCCTCCCCCAATCAAGTTCCCCTCCCTCGTCAGTCCAAAGAGCAATCAGGGTTCCCTGCCCTGTGGGAAGTCCAAGGACCACCCATCTCCATTCAGGTCTAGTAAGGTGAGCATCCAAACTGCCTAGGCTCCCACAAAACCCATACGTGCAGTAGGATCAAAAACCCATTGCCATTGTTCTTGAGGTCTCAGTAGTCCTCATTGTCCGCTATGTTCAGCGAGACCAGTTTTAACCCAGGCTTATTCAGACCCAGGCCAGCTGGCCTTGGTGAGTTCCCGATAGAACATCCCAATTGTCTCAGTGTGTGTGTGCACCCCTCGCGGTCCTGAGTTCCTTGCTCATGTTCTCTCTCCTTCTGCTTCTGCTTTGGACCTTGAGGTTTCAGTCCGGTGCTCCAATGTGGGTCTCTGTCTCTGTCTCCTTTCATTGCCTGATGAAGGTTAATATTCAGGAGGATGCCTATATGTTTTTCTTTGGGTTCTCCTTCTTATTTAGCTTCTCTAAGAACCCAAATTATAGGCTCAATGTCCTTTATTTATGGCTAGAAACCAAATATGAGTGAGTACATCCCATGTTCCTCTTTTTGGGTCTGGCTTACCTCACTCAGGATAGTGTTTTCTATTTCCATCCATTTGCCTGCAAACTTCAAGAAGTCCTTGTTTTTTACTGCTGAGTAGTACTCTAATATGTATATAATCCATACTTTCTTCATCCATTCTTCAGTTGAAGGGCATCTAGGTTGTTTCCAGGTTCTGGCTATTACAGGATGCCAATATCTATTCTTATCACCAAAATTTTCTTCCACACGGCCCCGACTTTCCTTTCCCAGTTTGTGGGGGGGGGGTGAGTCTCACAGTGGGGAAGATGCATAGCCATAATCACCCCGGGTTCAGTCTTCCAGCCCCACTTGGGGCACTTATTACAAAAGACAAAAATCTGGAGAGCAGGCGTGGGTGGGTTGCTCAGGGTCATGGCCTGCTTATGCCGTATTCTTTTTTATTTCCCCCTTGCTTTTTTAATTGAGTTTGAGGTAGTTGTTTTTGTTTCCTTAAGAAATGGAAAAGAATGAAGCTGCGTAAATACAACGGTATTAACTCTGAAAACCCCCTGCCATTTTAACTCCCGTACTGCAGAAATAAAAGAGAAATAATTTGTCCACCCACACATAGCTCTTTCTGACGAAGGTAGGTGAATATTGCTTTGCTAATCGAGGGTGACTGCTGGAAGTGGAGCCTCGCTGCCTGAGCCAGGATTGAGAGGAAGCCACGGCAGCAGGGGAAGGTGCAGACCTCCATAGGTTAGCTGGCAGTTCTGTGCTCAGACAGCCCAGAGTTACCAACCCCTCCTGTCCCATCCTCCACAGGTCTCTCCCAGCCGGTAGAGATGGAACCACTGGACGAGGCTGAAGGGCTCCCCAGCAAGCAGAGGGAGATGCCACCACCCCCGCCACCCTCACCACCCTCTGAGCCGGCTCAGAAGCTGCCACCTCAAGACTCCGGGAGCCACTCCCTCACTGTCAGAAGCAGCCTGTGCCTGTTCGCTGCCTCTCAGTTCCTGGTAAGGATGTCACTGGCCTCACTAGGGCCTGAAGAGAGGGTGGGTTGAGGGACAGCCTTCTACTTCTTCCTTAGATGGCTGCCTGGAGAAGCTGAGGGACGAGGGTCTTTCTGGTGTCCCTCAGTTACTCCAAGTCTTCTGACTGGAGTGAGGGGAAGGCTGGAGTTCTGAGCTACAGTCTCAGGAACGAAGCTCCTTAGGTTCTGTCAACCCTTATCCCCTAACTAAGAAGACAGGATTCCCAGTCCCTGAGCTCCTGCTCCTATGAGGTTCCCCCTGAAGACTTCTCACCTAAGGAGGCCTTCCTGGAAGACCTCTCTTCTGTGTGTGTCTCTGGGGTCTCCTGTGGGAAGGGCTCAGTCACCTATGATTAGCTTTTCTCCTGAAGAGTGCTGGGGCCTCCCCTGGGTACATGGCCCTTCCCTCCGCTGCCCAGTCTGAGAGACTCGGGAGCTTGCTGGGGGCCCAGGCTGGGGCTGAAGGTGAGCTCTGCAGGGCAATATAGGGGCAAAGGGCTGCAGCTCTGCGCTCAGTCTGCTCCCCTGACTGCCCCAGCTCGCCTGTGGGGTGCTCTGGCTCAGTGGCCATGGCCACTCCTGGCTGCAGAATACCACAGACCTCATCTCCTCCTCGTTCACCCTGTTGAACCATCTGGGACCTGTGGTGAGTAAACTCTGGGGACCCCTAGGACAGTGGGATGGAGTGGGGATAAGCTTGGGCTTCCCATCCCTCCCTCACAACATCTGGCTGGGGCATCTCTGGGTTCTAGAACCCAAAAGCCATCTGCGTGCATCCCACCCAGACCCAGGATGGGTTTTCTTTTGAAATAGACAAGAACATGACCTCTCCCAAACCCTCAGGGCACTGACTTCTTTGTCTGATGTTCCCCAGGCCTGGCTGGGTTCTGGGACCTGGGGGATCCCAAGTCTGCTGCTAGTCTCTTTAACTGTGGGCCTGGTCATCATCACCACCCTGGTAAGGTACCTCCTTGTCCTGAGCCTCAGGGCAGTCCTACCCTCTCTCAAAGCCTCGCTTCCCACTGGATGCACCTGACCCCCAGACAGGCTAACCTGGTTTTGAATCAGACAAAAACAGGCTTCCTCCTTCCGCAGTATGCCTACTTAAAGCAAGAAGTTCCTTCCTAGAAGTTATTGGGGATAAGAAAAAGGGCTGAGGCAGGAAGAACCCCCAAGCCCCACCCAAAAGAATTAAGTCCACTAGAAACTGGGGACAGAGAAGGTAGAATGTGGGTAGAGCCTGACATCTAAGAGCCAGGAGAATGTGGTTGCTCTAGACCTTGTAGCATCAGACAGCTCAATCCCGCAGGGTAATCCATCCTGCCCAGCAGGCAGCGAGCACGAGCCCAGGTCCATGATGCTGTATGCTCCCAACCAGGTGTGGCACCTCCTCAAGGTACCCCCAGAGCCACCTGCCCCACTCCCCCCAGAGGACAGGTGCCAATCCGTGAGCCGCCAGCCCTCCTTCACCTACTCGGAGTGGATGGAGGAGAAGGTAGAAGATGACTTCCTGGACCTGGACGCGGTACCCGAGACCCCTGTGTTTGACTGTGTGATGGACATCAAGCCCGAGACTGATCCCACCTCGTTGACTGTCAAGTCCATGGGTCTGCAGGAGAGGTGGGAGGGGCAGGGGATGGGTGGGCTGGGGATCACAAATTCTCAGCTCCTGTTAGGAGGGCAGATACCTAGCTCCTAGTTTAGAGTGCAGGGTTTGCCTCATAGCTTAGCATGTGCAATCATGTGCTTTTCCAGTAATGCATATCGATTGGGGTACTTCAAGATGAATGCCCAAAAGTGCAGTTCCTTCCCATGCACACACAGGCATGTGCAGGCATGCACATGAGCACACCCATACTCTTCTTGGATCGAGGAAGTCAGGGTTCGTTTCCTTATACAGAGCTTGTTGGAGCCTTTAACTTGACTGTGTTCCTTGTAATTTGACAAAGGGACAGTAGGTAGCATTTCCCAAAACCTCTACTTCCTGTAAGTACCCCCATAGGATTCCATGAGCAAGTTTTGAGAGGTAGTGGCATCCTGTGTTTAAGGCTGGGTAAGCCAGCTCACACATGGTTTGAATTACCCACAGGATGTCATAGAATATACTAGACGGGAACTCAGAAAACTTAGATGATCTTTTTTTGGTTCTGCCACTTTCTCATAGTAAAAGCCTGAACAATGCTAGTATCCTCCCAAAACTCGGTGTCCCTTTCTGTGTAATGAGGATCCCTCCTGTCCCGAGGTTTTAGACACCTGGCATGATGGCGCTGGCCCAGTGCAGCTAGCTATATGGGTGGGCTGCTACTGGCTGCCTTTGAGCTCCCTCCTTCCCTGGATGCAAAGGGCCCTGGCCTCTCCCCACTGAAATGCACTGAATACCATGACAGCCTCGTTCTAGAACTGTGATGCTGGGTTCTGAAGCTGGGCTCTCGAGCTTGAGGTTCACCTTAGCACATGTCTCCCTGTGGGCCTCCTCCCTCAGCAGAGTCCAGGGGAGGGCCATTAGGGATTGCTTGGGTTGAACTTTCAGAACTGGGGCCTCCGTCCCACTGTGGGAAGCAGCGGACAGGTGTGTGGGCAGAGCCATGTGCTCCTTAGAACAGGTTCTTGTCACATCCCTCTTCCTGAAGCCCACCCTGCTCTCCTCTGGCCACCTTGTTTCTTTCTTTCTTTCTTTCTTTCTTTCTTTCTTTCTTTCTTTCTTTCTTTCTTTC